>CM037074.1:13607075-13864575 GCA_020882685.1 Aphelinus atriplicis | reverse complement strand
CTGTACTAGATGCACGCAGCATATATAATGCAATAAATACATATTATTTCAATATGTTATCAATATGTTGACCTAGATTGTGTCAGAGGTGGATTTTTCCGAGCACTCATGCACAATTTCATAGAGATCCTGTATGTCTCCACAGCCTCTCGTTGTAAGTGATATAGATTTACAATATTTTCACCAAAGTTGAATATTTTAACACCCCACGATCAATATTTCAACCCTTAACGAAACGCTCAAAATATATCAGAGAATATTCTTTTTTTTTATTCAACAACATTTCCCAAAGTTAATAATCTTTTGATATGATTTAGATAATGGCGCTATCATAATTTCAATGAAACTGAATATGTTCATATAAAGAGAAAAAGCATGGGAGGTTTTGTCACAGAAATGTTTCCCAGCAGACTCAAAAATTTCAACTGGATGGAAACAGCAATGTTCCAGACTCTAGCCTCCGGTGAAAAGGCGTTACCGCAATTTCGCTTGATTCTTCCTGCTCACGACGCGACGATGCAGCAGTCCCAGTTCGCCTCTCTCCTTCTTCTTTCCTCAGTCTCTCCGTGTTTCGCCTGTGCCCCTTGCTCACGAACCCCATCTCTCTTTGTCTCTTTTGTTCTTTGCCGGAAGTCAACTTGTGCTGGCAAGACTGGTAACGTTGTTGTCTATTACAAGATTGGATATTTATAATACTCAGAAGTCTGCGAGCTTTTCTTCTATAACTTTCAGCTGGCCACGTAGCTTTTTATATAGTTACCGTTGGCCTGATGTCATTGTAGTATGTCATCGAAAGAGAAAACGTAGAAGGTAAAACATGAAATTTTATGATTTATTCAGTTATGTATCAATATTTCATATTCTATTTCATAAATATGAAGGCCAATATACATTTGTTGTTATGTACTCCAATACTTTGCACACACATACACTTTACATTGATAAAACAACTGCGCTCTGTTATTAAACTGAGCAATTAGATTCAATATTTGAACTCATTCTATCATTTATTATCCATCTATGCATAACAATAATCAAAGAACCTTCGAAAGCCTCGACCAACCATGGACATATCCGGAAACTGTTTTCACCAGATATTCTCTCCAGCTGACATTGCTCCTCGTAACAATCAGACGTTATTATTTTTAGACATATTTGCTGAGCTGGTGCTGGAAGATCGCCCATACGTTGACGTCATTGGAAGGAAAATTACTAAACCATAGTACGAGAGATCGCCAAGGAAATGTTACGGCTTTTCTTTTCTTAGGGATATCGTTGAAGGGTATGGAAGCCACGTCAAGTGAAATGTCTGCGTCAGGTTGGCCGCCGTCCGTCACAAAATAAAATCCCTCTTGAATGGGAAGCAAGAGATCGAGTAGGATTTAATGCTTGAATAATGAGCTGAGATTCACCTCAGGTTTTTATTTTATGAATGCTTTCACCACTGTTCTATTCTGCAATTCTAACTTTTTTCCAAACTACCTCTTTGAACCAGCTTCCAGGAGAACATGCAGCGCAAATGTTCATCTCTTTAATATGGTCTATTAAAGAATATATTGTTAAGAAATAGGCTATTAAATAATATGATCACAACAAGTTTTCATTATTCACTCTTTGCTCAGATAGATCGAAGTTTTAAGGGGTAATCACGCGTCTTTTATATCTATCATTCTATTTAATTATGACACTAGTTTTCGTAATTATTCGAATTTATATAGAATTTTTATGTAGTATCTCACAAATAATGGACAATTTATCCATGTATTAAGAAGATTCAATCAAGGGACATCACATCTTCCAGCATCTATCTCTCGTCACATGTCTTAGCTACTTATCAGTTGAGATTAAAACTGAATACCCACCTTAGATTAAATATCAGCATCAATCACTCGACTATCTCTCGTGTTAATTACTGATACAAAGTCGGTGAGATAAATAATTCTATGGGTTGACTGGCTACGCGCAATTGTCGCTCGACAAGGGTGACGGAGGGGAGGGGGGGTGTCACTCGTACGCAAGGCCGGAGAAAGTGCGGGGGTGTGTTGGGAACAACAGAGACGCCTCGACGTCCGTCTGAGTAGTGGCTGCTTTCACTCGCCTCGGGGGGATTAGCTTGTAATTAGAGCAGGTCCAGGGCAAGAGTCGCAATCGAAAAATAAGCGTTGGTTTTGCGCTGGGTGGCATTACAGGGCGCTACGTCCTTTGTACTACAACAGTGGCTTTGCGTCCGTTCCCAAAGCGGCTGCTGTGTGAGCTGAGACAGCAGTGCGAACGCGACAAGACCCAAGCAGCGCCAGACAATAATCAATAGGCTTCTGTTATTGAAAATGGGTGTCAACAGTGTCACGTACCTGATGGAGCAGCTGATGGGAATACACTAGTGGCTTCGTGCTCGCTTTTTGTTCTTCATTAAAACCAATGATCGATTTTTTTTTCATCTATTGCCCTGTTCCAATTTCACGGATCAATGTGAGAGCCATGTAATTTTTTGCATTTGAGTTCATATATGATACATGAGATATATTTTAATTTACGCTAGTTGGGGAAAATCATTCCAATATTCTAAAATGATTGAAAAAAGTTATTACGTTATACATCAGAGTTAAATAAAATAGTATAGTATACAGCTTAAAAAACTGCAATCAATATATTTTTACAAAATGATGATGTTTCGATAATCTTTGATATTGCAGTATTTTGATACACTTCTTACAATCTCTAGATAAAGTTCCTCTTAACGAAATGTTTTCTAGCAAAGACTCCTTATCAAAATATTATTGATATCATTGCTGTATCTTCAATGAACTCACTGCAGCGTACTTGTTTGATACCATGAACAATAAACTAAATGTAAACTTTCAAGGCTTTCTCGTAATTCTTTATAAACGTCTATTGCGTAGCTCAACTTGCTCTTCTCCACCAATGCTATTACTTAGGTTTCGAAATATTGAGTTGTGTATAACTGCGTTTTTCCAAAATGATCAGCCTCACGCAATAAATACTCCTATATTTCGCTAGCCAGAACATTTCGTTACGACGACACTTTAAGAAATTACGTACATTGGAGCTGGTTTGAGTGAGGGAGATGGAAGGGAAAACGAATGTCTTCTCTTTTCTTCCTTGAGACGTCATTTACAATTTTTTGGTATGATATTGGCGCGTGATGGAATAGCCTAAAATAGTGAGAAACATGTACTATTCTCGTAAACAGATAATTCTCTTGGCCAACAGAGGTTTTCGGGCGACCATTTCCGTACGATCTGTACAGTCGCAGTTGACTACTGAATGAATTGACTTAATAAAGTATTGAAATTAACTAAAAAAGATATCTGAACTTCTTTCACATGTATACTTATCGAGACTAATCAATCGATGTTCTTTGATCTAAAATCTATCCAATATAGTGTCTTATCCATTATATTTTATTGTTAACTTTCTGATACATGTTTTAGTTGTTAATGCGATTCTCGAAATTATACAGAGATAGCTAATCCATTATCATCAATAGATTTCAACCTTATGAAAATGTGAGGAAATATAGTTAAAGATTGATATCTTGATTTTTTTCTATCGGGAATCCCCTGTGGAATCGCTGATATAATCAATCATAGGAAAAAATCAATTTATCATCTTCATGCTTTATTCCCTCGATGATACTTAGTTCAACTTATAAAAGAACAGATCCTACTGTGCACTAGATTAGAATTGAAATTAGCTTCATCACGACATTCATGAATTTGAGCAAGAATTGTTTCAATCAACATGGCTAAGTTTATAGCTTACATTTTATTCTTATTAGTCATTATCGTTAGCTCCGGATTACCAGCGACTATTGCAGGTAAGTTATATTTCAAATTTTGGAACGATCTTTCTATATGCTACTGAGAAAATAATCAAGCTTTCCTTGACATTGCGGTTATTTCTCATGTAACGCCTGCAATCCATGTGGGAAGTACTAGCTTCTCATATATTCATTCTCCAACAAAAATATTTGATATTCTTCATGAGAACTATCATTATATCTATCTTTTCATCTGGTCAAGTTATACTTTAAACATGAGAATCCCTTACGCTTCAGATCTCGATTATACTCTTAACATAACTTTTCATTTTACAGAACAACCCCGCATAGGATGTAATAGTTTAACCTGCTTTAATTCCTGCAGAAAATGCTGTGGACGGTGCGTTGGGTTCAACTGTGTTTGCCCAACATAACAAGAACAGATGTATAAAAATACAATGTATAATGGAATAAACGTTTACTTACTACTTTATTTATACATCTCTTATTAATTCTTCATTCATAAGCTAACTGCAGCCAGTGTGGCACGCTAGCCAATGTGGCACGTTTAGTAATTAGTATCTCTGGCACTTGTTGCCCAGAGAAAAAAGTGAAACTCTAGCGGCGCGGTCACGTTTTAGTATTGAAACAAGATGTTTGGTCGCAGGCACTAGAGTTCAGGTCTTTTTTACTCGAAGCAGCCGTTTTTCGAACACTTCGAAGTGGAACACTATTGAATTATCTGTTTTTATTCTACAATTGTTATTACGAATGTAAATTCTACTTGATACTAGTGAGAAATAGTCTCTTATTCTGTAGTATTTCTATAATAATAAGATTACCGTCAATTTTGAGTGATTTGATCGATCTCGTTATGTGATTTATGAATTGAAAAATTGAGTTAAATGAATCAATATTTAAGAGATAAACGTTGAAAATTTTATAGACATGATTTCATAATTTAGATATGACTTTATCGGTTATGTGCCAAAAATGTTTAATGATTATATATAGTAACGTAATTTCAAGTTCATTTCAACGTCAATTTGACCGTCCCTGCAAGCGTATAGAGACTGTAACGAGTGATTATGAAAAAGTGACATATCGACTGAACGTGTAGTTAATGTAGCGCCTCTGATTTTTTTTTTTAGTTAATCGGCATTTTGAATTGGTTCAAATAGTCGGATGAAATTTTAGCAACGATTTCTAATAGGTATCTGAATAATATAACGATCTGAATAATATAGGTACTCTTCAAGATATCGTTAGCAAAATTTTGAAATTTCCATTTTAGCATAGTTAAATTTGCTAAAATTTGACTAACCCTAACTAATACCTTAGCCTAACTAATTGTTGAAAAACCTTCAGGAGGTGGCACATTGGCTGCGCTTATCTTACTCTTTCATCTCTAAGTACACAATTGAATGCATATTTTCTATAACAAAACCAATCGCGCGTTTGAGTGCGTGTGTTTCTGTTTCATAAATGTAAATGTGTAACTGCGTGTAACCATGATGGTCGCGCATCGATGAGTTTACGTTCTATACGCACTGAATTAGACGTAGAGTGATACATCAGAAGTTAGCCAAATTAGTGAAATTTTTAGGGTTAAATTGTTCATAAAACTCGATAAAGATTTTTAATAAATTCGGTTTTTATGAATAACTATAACATATTTCGAATTTTCTGCTTATAATTACCAAAGTGTGGTTGATTAATTTATTCTGCAACCCAATGCTATTTGTACTCTTGTAAGAGATACATTATGATGCATCGAAGCTATCTCGCTTCTCCTGAACTTTCTTCAATTTCATTCCTCCTCATTGGTACTCAGCATCAAACACTCCTTAGAGGCGCTTGGATAAACTGCCTGAACGCAGATGGTGGGGAACCGTGTAGTTAATTGTTCTGCATTGTTCTGCAACGCCTTCGTTATCTTCATAACCCGCAGCTCTAATTTTCTAAACAAGGACCGGCGAATTTCCTTGATAAGTTGGAACTGCGTAATCTACACTATAGAGTTTCGTGAGCTTTCCACGGCAACTAGCCTACCAGTCGCGAAACACATCCACCTAGAATAATAATTGGCCGAGCATTATCAGTCTGATCCACTTGAATTCTCTCAGTGCTCAAGTTAAGTGCACATTAATATCGTGCTCTTCTGGATCAAATGGGCTGCTTAGGATCAAACTTCTCATCAAGATAGCACCTTTAACAAAAATCATCTTTCACGAGTACTGAAATTCAACCTACCTTTGTTGAGTCTACTCAGTAATACATGAAAGATTCACCGCTAATTGAAATTGATCTAGCTTACGGAATAGATTTCATTCTCCGAAAACATTAATTAGCTCTACTGGATTGTGAAGTTTGGTTTAAAACAAAAGCATACGTACTACTAGTAATTCTTCTAGATAATCGTGACGAAAATTAGATGCCAACATTTTGGTACGACGGCTATTCACTCGGTAATCGGTGATGTTTATTTTCTCATTCTTGGTATGATTCACGAGTGGATAACACTTTGTTTTCTAATTTATCTGGAAGTTAGATTCGACGCTAAATCGCTGAAGAGCTGTTCACTTTCGAATCGCACGAGAAAATCGCAAATAAAATGAAAAAATGAATGATTTTAGAGTGAATAGCCTCTCATTTTTGACATTTAAATAAACTTGCAAAGGCGGGAAAAAATTGATTCAATTTGGTGAGCCGAGCATATCTCTTCTTGCAACATGACTTCAGAAGCGAGCATATAGCCACGGGTCGATATGTAAACGAACCGATTACCTGATTAGCCAATCAGCCAGAGCCACTGATGAATCTGTCACTCGTGGCGCGCCGCACAACAAGCAGCTCATCATGGCGTCTCGATACCGTCGTAATCCCACAGTTCGGCCTCCGATGGAGCCGCAATTGCACCGGAGCTTGCAAGGTGCGCTGCAGTTAAAAGCTCGGCACGTAAATCAGCGGCAGTAAAGGAGCCGGTGGTGCGGGGGGTGGAATGGATAAAATGGACAGACGAACGGCCAGCAAATAACCGGCTGAAAAGCAGCTCGCGGAAGAGGAAGCGTGAAAAGAGTGTCCCCGCATTCAGATTGGACGATTCGCCGTAAAGCGAGCTCGGGGGAATTTCGTGCCTGTGTTGTTACTCAATGCGCGGGCCGCGCGCGGAATTAATTAAAATGCATATAAAATGGCGGGACTCGCTCCAAATTAAACCGAACTTATCTCCCGGCTTCGAGAATCCACACACAGCAGCTGGCCGCGGCGTTAACATCCTTCGGCCTCGACTAAATTGCTTTAATAACTTCGCTCTCACTGCCGTACCGTTGTTCACGGAGCCGCGGGCGCGCGATATACCCACTCGGTCGCGATGACCCGGCCGCTCTCTGGTCGAACGATAAAAATGGATTATAATACGCTCGCGCTTTATCCGGAAGTACCCTTTATGCGCCGAATTTTAAACGAGATCAAGCTGCGAGTTGCCGAGCATGCTTATCTGAATAGCTGAAACGCGTAATACCGCTTGAGAATTTGGGTTTTTTTCTCCATCCGAAATCACCGTCGTTCCGTCGACTACTTTATGATGTTTCACCTATAGGCTCATATCTTTCTCTTGGATTTTCTATTAATCGATAGAAGATTATTATTATTAGTATCATTAATACTTGTAGATTACATAGTATGTTACCTCAGAATTCATTTTTCTTGTAAAAGTATCTGTTTATAGCATTTTCAACATATTTTCAACGTGTGTTATATAGATGATACCTACAGCTAAATATTCGAAGATGATCAGAGATAACAAATAATAATCAATAAATATGATCAAGAATTATGGAAAAAATCCTGATCATAGTCAGTGGTCATCGAAGAATAACAGTAGATAACCACCGATAATAATAGATAGCAATATATGAACGAAAATAATCAACAGAGTACGTAGAATCTTTGATGGGCAAGACATCAAGATTAATTTATAAACATAAATATACAACATTCATAAAATATGGAAATCTAACAAAAATCTGATGAAATGAAGAGTCAGAATAAACACTTTGCCTATACTCATACGAGAGTGAGAAGATTTATCAAAGATCATAATAGGATCTTTAACATTCCAAACAAAGTGTGGGTATTTTTGCATTCTTTCTATTAAATAATAAATTAAAGGTGAACTTTATTCAATGATCGAAGAGTCACTATAATAATACGTCCAAAAACTCACTCTCCGTACGATCGCAAAGAGGAACCAGAAACTAAACAGTGTGTAGTCCTGTAACTTTGTAGTCATCATGGGCACTCACATCGATTCGCCTAATTAAATTTTTTATCCACGCAGAGCAAATTCTTCGAAGATACGCCCGACTCTTGATATCTGGCCTAAAACCTTGAAGTATATGAAATTAGATCTTCAACATCTACCCTTAGACCTTTGAGCTCGGACCTCTGATGTGATATGATCTGACTTGTGATCTATGACCTCTGATATTTGACCCATGATCTATGATTTCTGACTCATAATCTTCGACTTATGACTTTTGAAATAAGAGGTAGAAAAAAATCAGGGATGAAAGAGGAATAGAATTAGGATCAAAATATCTTTGCTAAGCTGTAATTGCTAGCATTTACATATACAGAGGAATGAAATTGCGAAAGAAAAAAAATCAACCCTCCCGAGGCTGGAGTTTAATTATTTACTCGGCCAAATGAGAGTAGGAAAAATTATCCTTCGTGGAAAATTATTTCATCCATTCTAATTTCACTCGAGCAAAGGATTCGAACCAGAAATTCTTCACAATAGAAATTCTCTCATACACGCACGACGGAACATTATGTTGTTCATATATCTCTAGATAGAGGTAGTGCGAAACAGATTCTCGGAAATCAAACGAAAATAGTCAAAGCGAAACTTTGTGAAGTACTTAGAATTCGAATTGGAGCGTCGAGCGAGAAGGAGCGCTGGAAAAGTGTGAAGTCGATGATTACATGGCACGTGTTCCTCGCGCGAGACTTGGCTCGAGGCAAGTCAAACACTCGTAAATCAGTTCCGACAATTTGATCTCATCGCGGGGGCGCTGCAGCTCGCGCCAAAGACCGTATGGCAAAGAAGACGCGAGGGGCAACAGCAATCGACACCGCTAAACGAGGCTGACTTTCGAGCAAGTCGCGAATTAATCAACGCCTTGGTACATCAGTGTCGGGAACATCCGGTGCAGCGCGAGAAACAGACACTCGGGCGAGCCAACACAGGCGAGCAGCTCATCCATAATCATATGCTAGCGGCTCGCGTCTCGCGGTATGTATGTATACATGTATATATATGTATGTATGGTGTGTGGCTTAATTAAATATTTGGCCGCACGCGTGAGCGAGAGTGTCGACGCGAGTGAGCCGGGCGAGAGCTTCTTTAGCCGTATTAATTTCGAGCTTAATCATGGGAGCCTCGACTGGTGGCGCGTACTGTATGCGCGCGGGCCTGATCCGTAAGCGCGTGAGAATGCGCCAGCTTCTTACACGGCTTGTCGCGCCCTCGTGGAATCCTAAACGTGCCCGGGAGCGCCCAGGAATGCCGCAAGGCCAAAGTTGGACGCGCGCGCGCTCAAATTGTGCCGGTGTTTATGGGGGAGTTCGCTCGCGGCTGAATCATATTACGCGTTACACTGGAACGCGCCTCTCCCCTTCCCCTTCGCCCCCAGGAATATTGGACTATAGGGAAGTGACTTTGGTTATAAGTCGCGCGCGTGTCAACTATATGCTTGGCTTTGGACCTACGCATCAGAGCCTATGGGAGTCTTGTTAATTTTCACTTGTAGCATAACAAATGGAAGATGTCTAATTATCTCGGATAGGTGTCCCCATGGTACTACGCGTAGGTGAA
Source organism: Aphelinus atriplicis (assembly GCA_020882685.1). Lineage (NCBI taxonomy): Eukaryota > Metazoa > Arthropoda > Insecta > Hymenoptera > Aphelinidae > Aphelinus > Aphelinus atriplicis. The sequence goes on along the minus strand of CM037074.1, from coordinate 13,854,913 downwards.
CCCTCGATTCGGACATTGCAGCTCGAGTTTGTATCAGCTTGAACGTGGCAGTTCTGTTTGTGAAAACAAGCACGATGAAAAAGGCAAATGAACATCTTTCGTGTTCGTCGTTCGTGGCGGGTCATCATAAATATTGATTGAGTCATAACAGTATGACTCAATCAATATTTATGATACTTGTGTTACGAATTGAGACCCTTGAATAACCTAAGCTGGAGGAGGAGGCGAAAAGCAGCGATCTTCCCTTTCCGTGATGGATGCAACTGAGCTACTGAATCCGCTATTCTTTTCAATTTGAATCGTTCTTATATCACGAATGTACGGAAGTAAGCCACCCAGTATACACACTGGCTGATTTTGCGCATAACACGTTATTACGTACGTATGTATCGGAGTAAGCTTGAATTGTTCACTCCAAAATGTACAGACCTATGTTTAAAAAAAGCAGACATAAATCTGTATTACTTTTTCACGTTTCCTTTTATTACCGCAATATAATCAGTACTGCGTAGAAGGCACAATGGCATCAGGTATTTCATACACTCACACACACTCACACTACTGTCACAATAACTTACTGCACGATATTCGGAACTTGTATACACTTTCTGACTCTGCGGACTGCAATGTAGGACGCAACAGTCTCTAAATATTCAATTGAAGCGTCTATTCTCAACAGCAGCTGTGCTTGACTATGCTAAACTGTTTAGCGTTCGAAGTGTGACGGCTCGGTGCCACGACGAAATCCTCCACAATGTAACATGTTAACTCCCAATATCATGTCACTTCGAGAGCTCTAACATTTCCCACAACTCGTGCTGGATACGATGCTTTGTACACCAGATTAGTTTGGCTATATGTGGCTTTATTTTTTGGTAATCCAATATCGATAATCAGTCTGAAGACGCAAAATCCCGGGAATATATGTTCATAATATTAGAATTTTTTCCCACATTCAATTAATTAATTGTGTGGTTCATTAAGTCTGATTAATCAATTAGGTGTCGTAAAATTTGTAAATGAATATTCATAGAAAATAAAACAGTTTATGGCCGTTTGAAACAGCTATAATGAGTATATTTTTCTTTCAGTCATTCTCATTTTTTCAGTTATATGTCTGTTTTCATGATTTTTCTCTATGACTATTGTTATGACGCATTTATAGGAGATAACATAAGAGTAAGTTGAGAATAAGCATTTTTCCAAATTTGACATGTACATGAGATAGAATGGAGAAGTTTTGTAGATAGCAGTTCTGTTCTTCTAGTCCTCTGTCAACGTCGTTTGAACTGACTTATTTGTGTTAAAAAGTGAGCAAACAGTGATTATCTGTATGACTTGACATTTAAAAAACATAACCTTTGAAGGATAATTACTTGGTTAAGTAAACATTTACGTAAAAAATAAGATGGACAAAACTTCCGTATTTTCATCGTGCTATCTGATGGATCCGTTCAATTCACCAGGAAATGCATTACACTACCGTGAAATATGATCGCCATTGCAAGTGAATCAATGTTACAGAATAGCATCAGCGCAACGACGCGTTAGGCCATTTACGAATCGAAGAAAATTATCGATTGTAGGTCCAGGAAGCGAATTCGGAAGGTTTCCACATAACATATGTAGTATAGTTTCAAATTGTACTAACATATGCATCAAGCATCAGAGTTACTCAACCGCGCATCTGGCCCTTGATACACAGCGTTAGCCTGATGAGACACCATATATTGGAAATCAGTTTTGAGCAAAATTCACGAGCTGTGAATTTGATTCCAACGTCCAACATGTGAAACTTATATCATTATCATTCGAATGCTGCCATCATTGACCAAAACTGTTTTTGTAGTACATTTAAGAAAAATCATAAAAATTCTTCATAAACACTACTTGTAGCTGTCCCATTCAAAATATTGAGCACATGGAAAATATCGAATATAGGTTCCGTCAGAACGACCCATATAGATATGTCTTCAATGTTCAAGCTGTCAAAATTCTCTAGTCTCTCGAGGTTGAAACACAACCGACACTGGACATGAAGGAATGAAATAAATTCGACGGGTTCCCAAGGAATTCACTGACTCACGTGCACTCTCATCCCAAAGCTCAAAGGTGTCAAAGGTGGAGTTTGAAAAAAGCCGCAGGCACAGATATATATTTATTTATATATAAAGAGAGAGAGAGAGGGAGAGAGAAAAAAAAGAAAAGGCTTAACTCCGGCTGTCAAAGAAAAACAAGAAAAAAAAAGAAAAAGAATCCTGAAGTATCTCTTGCGGGCACTCTGCGCGTGTACAGCCACTAGGCTACTGCGCGTCCCTCTTATTAACGCTTTGCGTCCGTTGGCTGTACGCGCGACGCGCGCCTTGAAAATTTAGAGTGCCCCGTTATTAAACAGCGCGAGCGAGCAAGTGGAGCGAGCCGAGGGAAAAAGTCTGCGCGAGCGAGCGGGGAAAAATCGCTGTTTCTGCGTGATCTCGTCAAGTTTTGTATGAGGATGTTTATACATTATTCATCCAGCGCGCGTTTAACCGCAGGTGAGCAAAGGGGACTCGAAGCACACCGAGAAGAGGCAGATCCGAGTTATGCATGAGGAGAGAGAAAGAGTAAGAGAGACTCTCCTCCTGCTACAGTCGCTCGCGCGCGCGCACACACACCCTGTACACAGCCGCCTCGTCGATGCCGTGTGACCTTCCCAGCGGCCACCCTCCTCCATCGTCGCGCCTTCACTTTTCCCCTTCGTCTAACCAGCTTTCCCTCTCTTTCCGACCCTCCAACGATCTCCTCACCACGTCAGCTTCATTTTACCCTGAATTTCAATTAATTTCCTTGTTATTCATGATACTCCCGAACTATTCCCGCTAGTCAAATCGCCAAAATTCCTTGTTTATTAATTCTATTATTATTTCGTTACACGATCCGCTAACATAATTTTGAATTCCAGCTTGTTTTACCTGTAATTTCCACGATCGAGCCGTAGCTATATGCTCCGTTGAAAATACTCCTGTATTGAGAAGTGGCTCGAATAACTGACGCCCCAATTGAATAATATGCCAACAAACGGACGATACGCCGTCTCAACAGTATAACGTTGAAACAACCTGACACTACAATGAAATTTGCAGATCAGAGAAGTCTGCAGGGGTGTTGTCCACGCGGCGGGTAATTTACGGCTTTCTGTGTCCGCCCACACTGTCTTTGTACACACATACACACAAACGTGTACAATCTCTCGATCCTCTCGCTGTCAACAAACTGCATGTCCTTCCGGTTGGCACACACGCATTCATGTTGATCTTGAAGCGCTGACTTCCAGAAGAGTGACGACATTATGTCTTTACAGTGTACGTTGAGTCAAATGGATAGCTAACCATCCCTGACCTGCGGTCAATTTGATCACTGCCCCGACGTCCGTCCAACAGACGATCCATATTTATTGGATCCATCATTGGAACAGATTGTTTCTTTTTGTTTTTATTTTACCATGATATTACATTGTTCCAAGATCGTTTTATAACAGCCAAAAGCTTTGTGAAGATTTACAAGTTATCGAGCGTTACGCTGTCACTACATTCAATCTCCATAGAAATTCAAAGTAATCATATAATTTAACAACATTGTAATCAGTTTTTCCTGTTCTCTATTCGTCCTTTATCTGTTTGACGCAGGGAGATTGTTTCATTGACCTACTTTCGGAAAAATCCCTTTACATTTTATTTAATTTGAATAGAGGCGTATTTTTGAAAATCTATCCGAGTGAAGGAACGGTATATAATATCGCCAAACATTTTGTATACTCTCAGATTATTCCGTGGAATCGTGAGAATTTCTCATTATCCGACAGAATCCGAAGTATTCTTTGCTCCTCGTGTTTCGCTCGCAAAGCTCGACTTCCGACCTATCAAAGTGAGCTGCGTGTAATTGCTGTTCATAAAACATTCACAGGGATTATTATCTCGAGCGCTAATCCATTGCGATGCAATGATCCACGACTGCTCCGCCTACTGATACATTGGAAGATTGACCGCGTCGTAGACAGCGAGGAGTGTATACAACGATGGAATTCTTAATTCGAGCGATTAAGTCGCAGTTAGTAATGTCCCAGTCGCGCGCCCGCGCCAAGGCTAACGAGGGAACGAATATTTCTGCGGTCTTAAAAAATTCAAAGCCGCGGGCGTGCGCGCGAGGTGGCACGGGGGTTGGCGGGGGGGCCATTTGCTCGTCCACGAATTACCGAGTTCACTCGTGCCGCTCATTTACTTAATGATGTTTTGATACTCGTACGTGAGCGCGGGGGCGCGTGTTTATCCGGGGCTGTCCCGTCTGACACACATACAAGCTCGCGGGGCCCCTTTTAATTCCTTAGAAAAAAAAACGAGGGAAAAACGTGGAAGCTATACGGTGGCAACAGCGGCCCGGCCATTAGCTTAATTAGTTTGCTGATGCGCGCGCGCGCGGGATAGAAAGGCTCGCCCTGGCAAGGGAGACAGGCAGACAGACAGAGCCCGGTGAATGCCGCGAAACTGATTGTCTTTTGCTCGTCGGGTGCATGGAAAGTTTGCCGCTCGCTGCTGTTTCCCTATTCAGAGAGCGGCTGGTGCATCCCACCCGCGCGACACGTAATCGAGATGATCCACTCGGGGGAGGCATTTGCATTTGCGCTGCTGCGACAGCGGATTACGCGAGCGCGACATTCTCGCATCCGCACCGGATGGCTCGCTCGCTCGCTCGCTCGCGTGTGGGTGCGGCCGGCTTCATGAATCACCGATACCCCACCGCGGGCATCATCACTAGCGCACGTCTTTCCCATTATCACTGCAGCTCTCGGGTATATCTCTTTGCTTGATGGCTGATCAGCCGACGGCTGGTTTTGACCCGCCGCGGCCGGCTCCACCTCGTCGCGGACCGATGTGATTTGATTAGATTGAGAGCCAACCGAGCCAGCCCCCCCCCCCCATTCCTGGCTGTTGCAGTCTCTGCGGCTCTGATTAGATTGAGCGTATACGCACGCTGCGACACACGCACACTGCCTCACACGCACGCACACACACACGTACACACACAATTTTCACACACCTCGTTGTAATTGGATTTGGTGAATACCATACACGTGTCGCAGCTTTACGAAACGACTCACATTACAGCAGTTGTAACCAGCTTATTTCCGAAGGGAATGTTTTCTTTTCCCTCGCGACATTTCTAGCGTGGGGTTGAGTGAATTGTACACGTCGCCTCGTGAATCTCGTTCAAAGTATAGTGGGCTGTCCCACAAATCGAGCACTGCCCGGAAACTGTCAAATAGGAAGTCGGAATAAAAAGAGGAAACTCGTTCATCAATATTCAAACGAGGAAACCACGGATCACAGGAAAAATCTTCGCCTGAAGAATTTCAAACGGGTATAAAGAGTCATCGATCCATTTTATAGCGTCATTAATCACGTTAAGTGAAATCGCCCGGCATTAATGTGTCGTGTGTTTGAATGCTGTTAAATTAGCGTCAAGACACAATGCCATTCAACCGTGTGATTCGTGATAAACGCGATGCACTGTTCTATTATATCCATTTGGCCATTAAAACGGATCGCAAAAAGCTTCGACTTGTTTCACGCATCCACGATGATTACAGCTTCTGTAACCCAAATATTTAATGCTACACTGAGAGACAATCTTTTTGCGCAGGAAAGGTTTTTAAACTGAACATGAAAATTAGTGGGACACACGTTTTTACACGAGAAAGAGGTCAGAGCTTAAATGATCGTGTCTTCGAATAAGAATGGACCACTTCGAACGTCCAACCCTGGAAATCACACTTTGGATACCTTCTCCATGTTTCTTAGTTTTTTTACAATTGCAATTAAGAATTTTTGATTTTCGTGCACATATTCGAATGTCGAAACATGGCCTTTTCTAAGAATGTTCGAATGTATGCTTCATGTTTTGTAAATCTTGTTTATTTGTTGTCAACCCATCCCTGCCCGAAACAATTTATAGAAAACGAATGACCCGAATTCGATAAAACCTTTTAGGCTTCAGTTAGTTTGAACTTTATTCGGGAATCCTTGCGGAAATATGAAATTCAACTAGTCTCTTCGCGAAAGGATACTGTTGATTTATTTGACATCAAATTTTCCCATTAATTTCTATCGTAACATTTGAAAAAGAATCGTACGAATGCTATAATTTACGATTCTGATTTGAGTTATTTAAGTTATTTTGAACAAGCTATTTGCAAAAAAAATACATATGCTTCAGAGACATGCCAAATTGAGAGAGAAATATATTAATTCACTAGAATTTGAATCGAGAGATATTTTCTCATTTGAGCATACTTTTCGAGATTTCCGGATAGACGACCCCAGCTTGACGCAACACGACAGGTTTGGTTTTCACGCCGGGATTTCAAGAAACCGCACACTTCTGTCTACCAATTATGGGAGGGGGTATGTATGTGATTTGATATCCTCTCGAACCTCATCAAGATGCGTAATCAAATCGGATGTATTTTCTACCCATCGGCCGTTTAATCAATAGAATGGATAAAAGAAGAATAGATCGTTCACTAAATGATATCCTGAATCAAGTATTTAAAATGAGCAAGACCAATCCAAATGAATGCTGCACGAGGGCTCACGCCAGCTCACACCATTTCGGCCCTTGAATAAGAAATTTATTCGTACAAAGAAGCATCGGAGGAATGCCCTATCTGTGCAGGACTACTGTATAAATAAATCGCTGTATATACGATGAGCTGAATGCCGATGGATTATTGAGAGCCTATCGAGACCCTCGACCAATCAATCCGGCAATGCCGGGCTCTGAAGGATATCTCCAACGCAAAACAGAACAGCCTTGCCGCACGCAGCTCAATCAGTTTGAGCGGTGGTGCATACAGGAAAAAATACCAATTCGCTGGCGGGCGTATCGGTTGTCCGGAGGCTTCAGCCGCAAGCTCAGGCGGAAATAGAATCCGATATATACGGGGCAAATCTCCATGCGAGATCCGCTGGCCGAGATAGCCTTTCGGAGTGGCGGCGACCCCCTAATGCTTAATGCACTCGGCACGAAACACGTCTCTAAGTGAGATTGACGCGCGGCGGCGCGCTCCGCTATCAGGCCTGCTTTTCTGTATAGTTGCTCCGCGCCGAACCGGCCCTCTCCTAATGAATTGATTGTTTCGCGTGCGGTGCCTTACACACTGAGCTTGCAATTATAATGAGGTTACGCAGGCACTGGAGCACTCGCGCGAGAGACGATCGATGTTCGTATATACATGCGGGAGCGATGATTAACGGCCCCGGGGCCGGGGCTCCTTTCGGCGAGTGTGCAGCTGGTAAGCAAGTTCCCCGTGGCCTGACGGCGACAGCTGCGAGCACACGGGCAACGATGTATATGTTCATTTTTACAAGTTGCGTCAACTCGAGTATGGTCGAGATTTTCTCGGCGTTGAACCGCGGAGCGAACAGTTGCAGCTCCATCATCAACAAGTTTCCCCGCCGAACTTTCGATGTAACATTTAAAATCATCCCGTGTACGTTTATCGGAAAAAATGGCCCGAGAGCACTTGTAGCGAGTCCGTTGCACAGCACTCGTGCATCCAGGGTTATTTAATTTGCCGCGCTGTCCTCCGTGAATTAGTTGCGAGAGCCCATGAATAAATCCCGCGGCCCAATCAGACACAGAGAAGAGACAGCGGAAATTGGGTAAAATTAAACTTCGATTAGCCGATCGAATGAATAATTTGCCCCGCGGCGGAGAGAATTGGAATATCGGGGTTGCTGCGGCTAGCCCGGGCTTGCGCGATCGCTTCTTTGCTCGCGTCGGGGTGTGGGAGGGGAGCTGCCCGATCTATCCATTAGCCGTATCTATGTCATTATCGCGTGATCGCGCGGCCCCAGCTATATACTCCCTCCTTTGAATAGCAACAACAGGCCGCAGGAGAACACGAAGATTACACCGCTACTACTTTCATCGCTGCCTCTCGGCCGTACTCCCTGCACGTATTACATATATGTATACATCTATATATCGCAACGCCACCGGAGGCTCGCGTGTTTCCCTCGAATGGAACATTCGAGCTACGCGAGAGATTAATAATCCGAACTATACACATTTCAATGCCGATCTTTTGTACGCTCGAGGGCCGGGGAATATCTATGTGCATTACCTCTCGCTCGACTTTTTTTTCTCCTCCATCCCGCATCCCCTCCTCATTCGGCTCGAGCGAAATATGCACACACGTATATATATGCTTGCTTGTTTTCCTATTGCCGGCCGTGGAGAAACACACAGCCGGGCGATTTTCGCGTGGAATTAAAATTCATTCCGCAGAGCGCGCTCGCCCTTGGCAACTCTCCCTAGCAGCTCGCTTTTTCTTTTTAGCTCGCCTCCGATTCAACAATTACACGTGGCGCGGGCTCGCGTGGCTTTTGAACCGCGGCAAAGCGCGAATCATCGCGCAGAACTGGCGTGTTTTCTCGTTTACGCGAGGAGCACTGCCCAGACACGAAGGATCGCATTTCGCCCCATCTTTATGTACGGCTAGCTCGTATATATATAACATCGTATACATACGCGATTCAACTGTACCGCCGGAGACGCGCTTGATTTATCGCGCCCCCCTAAAAATGAGTTGGCGCTAGCGCGCACACGCAATATCATATACGCACTCGAGCGTCGCCGACGATTGTGTATTTTTTGTGTGTGTATATATGGGACGTTCCACGTCAAGTGAGCATGGTCAAAATTTTGTTCGCAATTCTGCATTGACAAATTGATTGGTATCCATCCCCAGAATACTCAAAAATTTTTTCAGATTTTTAGGTGCATGTATGTGGAAGTTAGTCTATGCACTCAAAACCTGAATTATCCAAAATTTAATTTTTTTCTCAATTTTGAGAGCCCAAATAATCTTGTATATTTGTGAAAATGAAAAAAAGTTGAGAACAAAAATTATGCTGAATACTACAAAGATTATAAAAAAAAATTGTTTGACACCAGAATCCTCCATCCGGATAGGCTACTCTATTAATTAAACATGTTTCAACCAGTTTGGCTATGTTCGCCCACTTATTTTTGACCTTTCAAGTTATACGTACAGTCCTCTGTTCGATAGCTTGAAAATGGTCTCATACATTTTTTGGAGAAATTCCAATATCTCCTGCAATTAATTGTTTAAATCTGCAATATCACAATCCCCTTCTTGTTAGTTTCAACATATCAGGTCCACGATGAAGGAGGATTCTGGTGTCAAACAATTTTTTTTTATAATCTTTGTAGTATTCAGCATTATTTTTGTTCTCAACTTTTTTTCATTTTCACCCATGTACAAGATTATTTGGGCTCTCAAAATTGAGAACAAAGTTAAATTTTGAATAATTCAGGTTTTGAGTGCATAGACTAACTCCCACGTACATGCACCTAAAAATCTGAAAAAATTGTTGAGTATTCTGGGGATGGATACCAATCAATTTGTCAATGCAGAATTTCGAACAAAATTTTGACCATGCTCACTTGACGTGGAACGTCCCATATACATATGCACCCGGGTGCTACACGCGTATGTAAATTCCCTAATGGATTTTGATAAATCTGACGGGGTCCTTCTTTTTCCATTACCGCGGCTCGCTAACGCGTTCTCGCGCCTCAGTTTGTTTTTCACTCTTGAGAATGAATATCATCGCCCGCCAGGCTCGGAGGAAGATTAATTATTGAACGGGGAAATCTGCATATCTGCAAGAGTTGAACGGATGATATATACAGCTCAAGGAGTTTCGTATGCGAAAAGTCACGAGAGTAATGATTGCGTACCAAGTTGAATGGCCTTCCGTTGATCATTTAAAACTGTGAATCGCTTTCTGCCCCTTGCCCCTTAACGGCGTGCCGGTGGGGTGAAAACCGCTGCCAACTGAACCGGCAGTATGCTTCTGCGAAGAGGCTTTGTGAATTATACATTCTTGTAAGGGTTCCCAAACAGAGATCAAATTACTTCTTCATATTCTGATAACGATGTAATCCTCTCCTACTCCTTTGTGAGCTTTCATTTCATATACGTATCTGAATCAGATCATGTCTCGGGTAACTGGTCGTGCAGGAATATACCTAAGAAATGAATTTTATGAAATCGCAACATGTACTCGTGAAAATTGCCTCCTTAAAGAATCAATTGGGCCCTGGAAAATTCAAATCGAATTCGATTTATGGCAAATTCAATCTGGCGGTATCGAAAAATCGTCCGCCCCAGACATACACTCACACACACACACACACACACACACGCGCGCGCGCGCACGCTTGTATACACACATTCCAAGGAATTTCCATTTTCTGACATGAGAAATTTCAATATGTTCGCGAAAATTTGAGAATTTGAAAATTTAAAAATTACATATTTACCATGGTCGAAAAGCTTCGTCCTTGATGAAGTGGAAAAATCCGACGTTAAAGTAAGAGCTCGAAATTGGATAATCGAAGCGCGTATTTCATATTGGCTCGCTCGCCCGATGCAAAACGCTTTTCCGCTCGCTTCGCCGCGCGCCTCCGCGAACAATGGGAAAAACGTTGGATTAATAAATCGCGAAAGGCAAGTCGGCGCGTTCGCGACTAGGACGATGAAAAGTGTCATCAGTCAGGCGGGCTCTACGGTGCGCGCGCGCGTGGTATACGCTGCGACGAGATTCGAGATATATACACACGCGCGAGCGCGCGCGCGCGCGGTTGTCTGAGCCGAGCGGTGCGCGCGGGCGAGATGAGACGTGCCCTCTGGATTACGTCCGGGCTCGTTCTTTTTCCCCGGGAATGCACTCTTTCTCTCCGGGGCGCGGAGCATTTCTCAACGTCAGGCACTCTGTCGTTCTCGGGTGTCGCAGGCGCGCCCTCCCCAGCCAAAGGCTACTTAACCGTGACGATCTGTGTCTTGAGGGAGGTATAATCTTGTTTCACGAAAGATGCTTGCCACTTTTTCTTCCCTCCCCCCCCCCCGTCGACCCTTCGCCGCGCGTCCCGAGGTGTCGCCCTTTTGTTTACGCCTCGCTGTTGTATGTGTATACACACTCTCGCTTTCCTCGCTTGCTCCTGCGGCGACAACGACTCGCTGCAGCACGTGTATATAAGCCCAAAGAAGTATCGACGAGCCGATCCTCGCGGCGATTCGTCTCGTGTTGTACGCGCGACTATCGTTTATGCTCCCGTGTCTCCCTCTCTGCTTCATCAGACGCGGGACGTCCCCCAGCCCCGGGACTTGGCGTAAGGACGACAATTTATAACTGCGAACGCACAGACGCGCGCGTATGCCTTGTTTATGGACGTTACTCGTTCAGGCCGCGCGGCTACTATTTTCACAGAGAGTCGCGTTGAATTTTCCATCGGGATACTGTCCAGTGGAATTCCACGGTCGACGCAATTGCGGGGATGGGCTGAGCGAGCGTCTATATGGATTCTCACCTGCTCTATAGGTGGCAATCGACGGGCATCAGGATTTCCAATCGTCGGCTTGACCGTGAGCTCGAAAGGAAAAAAACCAAATAGCCCACCGGCGAGCGGGCGAAACTGCGTTTTCAGATCGATCTGCGTTTTCAGATTCGACACGATCGCGTCACGTCGACGATTCCTCGTAAATAAGATACGACTGTGGGGACTGGCACCATTAAGAGGATGTACCATTAAGAGGAACAGCAAAGTATCCATAAAAAAAAATGCGGTGTAATGTATATATATACGGTTTCCTCGGACAGCCGCGCGCGTGCTGGGAAAGGCGCAGTGGCCGAGGGAGGGAAGAAATGCGAAATCACGAGAGGCAGAAACACAAGCGACGGGATCTTGAACGATGGACCGCTTAGTTGGACTGCCAAAGGGCGCCTCAGATATAGGGGGTGGCTCCGTCGACGCCGCGAGCGGTCCTTTCGATTTTTTCGGCCCCAACAACAAGAGAGAGAGAGAGCGAGAGAAAAAAAGAGAGAAAACGTAAATAACTCAGTGTGCCAGTGGGCCGCGGTCGAATACTGCGGGTTATCGATGGAAATGGGAAATCGACGGTGCGCTGCCGGGCTCGAAGCAATTTCGTCTCCTCCTGCTTCGTCGCTCCATATCCGCCGCGTATATACCCTCTTTGTGGGGCTGCGTCTCTCTCTCTCTCTCTCTCCCCTCGGTTGGTTCCTCGGAATTCCGCCGCATTCGTCGGTCGCCTCTAGAATTATTACACGTTTCAGAGTCCGCCAAGGGACGTACATGCACACACTGCGGGACGTTAAGCTCGCGCAATTACCGGGCCACGCGCGCGCGCGAACGGCTGGCCGGAATAGAATGAGCCTCGGCCGGAGGGAGCGAGAGCCTGCGTTTACGTACATACACGTCGATATACCCATGTGCGCCAGAGGCTCGCCGCTATCCGGATCGGCTCTGCATTATGCGCCCTTTTAATAGAGCCGCCCGTGCTATATGTACTCCTACTATCGCGCCTCAATGCAGCCAGCGTTTACCAGCTCCCACTCGATCAATTACTCGGCACCGTTGGTAAATTGTCGCCAGGAGTTTCGCGTTCTGTTCGTGCGTTTGATATTTCTCCCTGCGATAAAGTCATTCAATTCAATCTCTCACGTGCCGTACTCGTGGAAGTCGCATCAAGAAACAGTGAGATCGTCTCATTTTTCGCATGAGAAAACTCGCAATATCTCGTATTTTCAGTACATCTGAATGAAAAAAAAAAAAGAAAACACTGCACTCGTGTTTTCAATTATAAATTCGTACAAATAAACCTCATTACGTTGAAATACAATGTTTACGGAATGTTTACAGAGGTTAAACACGTTCCCTATATTATACCTTCGGAACATTATTTAATTAAAGCAAACTGTAACAACGAAATTTGACATTATCAGCCATTACGAATTCTTACCCACATTATAGTAGTACACTTCTCTTCCAAGAACTAATAAGCTTTATTCGTAAAACCCATGGATTTGCCAAATCCTATATCTTTTCGATGGATTCACGGACGAATGGGATTCTCTGCAACGTGAGAGCTAACTGACTTTCCCATTTAATCAAATCGTTTGTTCATACAAATGAATCAAGGAATCGTCAAAAATTGCTTCTAGTGCGTTCACTTTTGAACTCATTCAAGTATCCGAGATAAATTTGCGACGTTAATAGAGTCATCTAATGTACAATCAGATAATTTGTCCGATGCGTATATTGACGAGAGGTTTTTCAATCCAGTACTCCTGGAGGGAGTACCATGGAGGTTTTATGGGATACCGATTTATAGATAAATAGTGTCCTTCACTTTTCGCCAACATTAACCAAAGACTACTCCACAAATTAGAACATTTTATCAAAACTCAACAAGATTATGTTAATGAAAACGTCGAATGCAACTTTACTGTCACGGAGTATTGAAAAATGATGGGAGTATCAATTTTTAGGGAGTACTAGAGTGAGAAGCTTCTCGTAAATATTGATGCAATATACAATGCTCTTGCCAAAGTTAAATGATATCATTATTTCTGAGAACTCTATTAAGCACTACCAGCATGAGCTCGACCTTCAGAGTAGACCCTCGCATTGCATCATATTTTACCCGTACAGGAGAAAGGGAGAATTCGGGTATTAGCAAACGCACTCAACTCTGGACAAAACCTGTAGCGACGATGTTTGCACTAGAGATATACGCGTACAATATTGCCAGGGAGGCGAAAGGGTAGCCACGCGGCAGAGGGTGGCACATCGTTAGAGAGGAAATTGGAGGGCAGTATCAGCTGGGCAGATAAGTGGGGTGGGTTGGGATACGTTCGCTTTCCCTAATTCAGCAAACCGCGGCAGCGGCAACCGGTCAGCTCGGCCAGACACCTGAACGCGACCCTTACTTAGGCCCGCGCGCGCGAAATAACGAAGGTCCTCTCGTCGCGGCTCTGCGCTAACTACACAATCACGCCTGGCCATTAGCAGCTGCTGCGGCCTGTTGTTTTTTTTCTCTCCCCCTCACGTCCCCCCCCTTTGCCCCCCCTCCCCCCATACTAGTCCCGCCACTCGTTCCGGCTCAGGCGAGACCCGGAATAAGACCCGCGGGGCTGCTTTCCCATCTCCCTCGCAGCTCCCGGATACAGAGCCGGATTTCAGCGGTTTCAATCCTCGGGCGGAGTCGGGTCGCGCACGTGCCCGACCGGCCCGGGTAAATCGAGAATCAGTGTTTACCGAGTGGGGCTGCAGCGAGTCGCTTTTGCGCGCCGAGCTCGCGACGCACAATTAGAGGCGCGAGTGTGAGAGGGCCGCGGCTATACAAACTATAACTTAGTCTCAGTCGGGGTTAATCGTTGTAATGCCGTGATTTAATGGCGCGCCGCGAGAGACGAATATCCGCGAGAGCCCCCCCGCTGCAGCCGGGGGATTAAAGCCGGGGAGACTCGCTCGAGCCCCAAAGTGTATGCGCGAGCCGGCGAGCACTTCGATATTCGCGCTCGACGCTTTCCCTATCTCTTTCATCCCACGCGTTGTGTGTCACTCGCAGGCGCGTTCCACCGCGGCGCTCGGTCGTTGTAAGGAAAAAAAAAATTATCCAAGTCGGTGCCGAGCGCCGGGGGAAAGTTGCAGAGTGAAGAACGCGACAGCCGGGAGGGGCGAGGGAGGAGGTGGGGCTTGGGTCAGGAATCAAGATATGTACGAAGTTTGCGTGGATATTCGACTGGTCGTGTGTTATGTACCTGGGGTGACGCGTGCTCGCAGCCTCTAATAGCGTCCAGGCTGCCTGTACACAATGCAGAGCGCCAGACAATGGGCGCCTTATTTTCTGTGTCTGCTATCGCGAGCGGATTTCGCTCTGCCGTTATATATATATATATATATATATATATATATATATATATATATATATATATATATATATATATATACGAGCGACGACTGCCCTTGTTACCCGCTCGAACGAGCACGTGCGCGCACGGCTCTTCCTGATGCCGCTATTCCTGCGCGACGGCAGAGCTGAAAGCACCGCGGCGTCCAATGCGTGCGCCGCGCGCCATACTGTTATTGGGAGTGACGGCGCGAGGCGCTTGTTGTCGGCAAGCTAGATTATTTCGACCAGCTTCGCGCTGTATACACTGGAGAGCTTATTGCGCGCGGAAAATACCCGACCCGCTGATATGCGCGACTATATACGCCGGGGTCTTGATTCAATGCCCCCCTCCCCTACGCACACGCATTGCTGTACTCCTTCCCCACTGCATCCAGCTAAGAGAAGTTTTGTCGTGGCCAGCCGACGCATTCCGTTCATGGAAATTTCAATCTCTACGAATTTGGTGCGTTCTAAGTACCCTGTTTGTCGCATGAAAAAGAAGCTGAGCTCTTGTGAGCAGCTTCAATTCGACGCATCTGGTTTTCTTCAAAACAGTTGCCGCTAGACATGTTTCAATGCTCTTCTGCCAAGTAGATTGGTGCTGTGTTTGGTCAGACGTGAATCACTGTAGTCGATAATGTCTGATCTACGGATATAGATACCATCGAGTCAAATTATAACTTGAAGATAATTCAAGAACTATTCTTGTGACCTGAAAATTTATAGTCACCATCACTTCCAGCCACTCCCAAGAGTAAAAAGTCGTGTCCCCGGTCGCTAAGCCTTCCAATATATATTAGATTAAAGATATCGCTCCCTGTACGACTCACTTAATTTCAAATGAAGTGACGCCAGAGTTAAACTCAGCCTTCGCATAACCAAGAAGCAGAATATCTAAAGATACACGTATATATAAAACCCACGTCAAACTTCTTGAGTAAATATGCCCTCGTTTGAAAACAGGAGCGATATGTACGAGGAGCTCGGCTCGTCGGACACTCGAAGAAATAATCAATGCGGGATCGTGGCAAAATACGAGGGATCCGGCGTCAAGTTCGATCGGCTCGAGCAGTTGAAGGAAGTGGGTAGAGTCGGGCCGGCGATAAGGCCGAAATCCTTGGCGATAACGCGCGAGACAAGTGAGAAGGGCGCGTAATTCCGACAGTCGGCCGAGCCGGGCCTGCCGCCCCTCTCGCTTTATTGGCCATGTAGAACATGTCGCGGCGTAATTAACGATCGTCCCTCCGATCCCTGCCGGTTACGTGAACGAATTTACGATAGCGCTGTGTGCGATACGTGGGGGCGGGTGGCGGGAGTCGCGCGATCGAGCATTTACATGGGCCGCAGCTCTCGGGGCGGAAAAAAAGCTCGGGCCGGTAGGTCGCGTGCGTCGTGCATGGACCGACTCGCGATACGCGTGTCCGATTGTGTTTTAATGCACGAAAACAATTAAGATTGCAATTAATCCACTGCCGCCACGGCGCAGAGCTCGCGTTTTTTTCTGTTTTTTCTTTCTCTCTCACTCTCTCATAAATAGACCGACCCTCGTGCGGGGGTTTAACTGACTGATGCCTCTCAGATAGGGCGCTTGACGGAGCGGAAATGTCGAGCGTCTCGAATGTGACAAGGAGAGCCGCAAATATTATGGCTAGACGCGGGGAAAGGTGAAGGACGCTCGAGATAGCCACGTCTACATTGGGGAAATAAAGACGTGTCTCGTGCTTTGGGATTTTTCATTTTCCAAATTCTCGGTCAATCTCGGGGGGAGAATCTTCCAGACAAGTGTCTTAGTTATATGAATCGGTGGAGCTCCACGCTCTGAATATCAACCTTAGTCTAATCACTGTATTATGAAAAGGAAGCCATTCTTGTGTTTGTATAAATCTCAAAATCTCAATCAACCGAAGGTTACCATATTTTAACGGTAGTTTGACAGCGACGAGTTACGTATTTTCTTTGCTAGGTGGCGTAGCGCTTGTACCTTTCGAAATCGAGATTGGGTGCCGAGTTGCAATGCCTATGCACCGTTGAGTAATCCCTGAGACAACCAAGTTTATGTTGGTTCAATGGATGAAGTATACTACTACTGTTTTGACAATAACGGCATGATGGAGCCCCAGGCACGGGTTGTGCAGAAGGTAAAGTTTCTCACTTAGTACTTAAAGAACCACCACAACCACTCAAAAGAACAGCGTCAAGCATATTATTTAATTGAAAGACAACCATGAATATGAAGGAAAACCTATTCGATCAATTCATCTTTAAGTGAAGTATGACGAATAGTGGCATCGCTGTAAGTGTTGCGTCATTCGGGATTGCTACTACAGTTATTACTGAAGATAGAATTGCTTACTCAATTTTCAAATGACGTTAAACAGGAAACACCCTTATACCCAGTTTTCTCGTGATTCCTAATTTTTGATTAAAGAGATTAAAATTTTTTATATAAAGATTTCTTTTGCTTTTACACTCGATAAAGCACAAGGTCGAAAATTCAAGTATGTTCCAATCGATTTACGTTTTTCACATGGTAAATTATGCGTTAGATTCTCTAGGATAAGTGAAATCCAGATACAGTTCATTCTGTTATGAGAAAATAAAATCACGACAAAGAATATAATTTACCCAGATTTCCTTTGAGTGAAAAAGATATAATAAAATCTTAAATTCCATGTTGTGAACATACAAATTTGTATTGTAAATTATTAATTTGATTGATGGTTCGGATTCCACCTGAAATTGCAGGGGCAGTTGCACGTCGACATTCACACGTTTGCATCGCAACTATTGCAACACAAAGCCGTTCAGCCGCAAATGAATACAAACTAAATTGGTAATCAAAATAATTAAAAGGCGTGAGCCCATGAACTTACGCAGGGTATTGATAGTAATAGTCACTGAATCATTTCAATACATCATTTTGCAATTGCAACCAGCCATCAAGTGGGTTCACGAACTCAACAAGTAGATGAATGTAAAGTTTGTCAGAGATGTCATTTGAGTCTAGTGTTTTATGCATGAATAACCGGAATCGGATGTTATTCCTCAAGATGATACATTTTTCATCAAACCTCTCTATATTTCATCCCGAACATCAAATGTTTTCATAAAAAATTGATCTGCAGAATATTAAATGAGGATATTATTATTAAAGCAGACGCGAAAGATCATTTTCGCAGCGAATGTAGAAAAAAAATCATGATCATCACTTCAAATTTCTCTAGGCGTAATGTGAATCGAACTCGATCGCTGTTCGACATGGATTTCGGTATCAATTTTCCACGGGACCCATCGAGCGATCAGTTTAAATCATATATGATTCCATTGAGGATGCAACGCACTCGCCGTCACCGTCAATTTCGCTTGGCTATACACGCGCGATTGACCAGGCGCCGGGGCCGGGCTGATGAATTATTCGTGCTGTCGCAGTTTGATACAGTTACGTGCATTCCGTGGCGGCGGCGGCGGTGGCGCGCTCGCTCTCATTAAGACGTACATAAATAGACGTTGACGAGAGTGGCGGGCCCGACAGCCGTCCTACTTGACTCAATTTCGCCGCAGTGATGATAATGAATTAAGCTATATCCGTTGACAATGCGCTACTCGCCTTCTTCGTGTAGCTCGGATTGACTCTTTGGTACACCAGGGATAATGGAACCCTGGTCACGTTGACGTGGGCAGAGTGGGAGACCCAATCTCGTCGCAAACTCGTCGTCCTTTTTTGCTCTCGTTCCGTAAACGATAAATTACACCAGCTACTAGGAATTATGCTAATCCGGCAACGCCTTGGAATATGGAACAACTTCATTGCTCGAGACGTATAGCGACGAGGAGGTATAACCCTGTCGATATACCGCGGCCACAACGCCATTTGCCACTCGTTAATCGACGTGCCCTCCCGTTTATTATTTTTTTTCTTTCCTCGTATAACATCACGATCACCAATTTCTACTTTTTCTTCTGCGCCCACGCAACAGGCGTTGACACGTCTCGTCCGCCTGATTTGTCAACTTCGAGATCTAGACGGACGAACGAACGAACGAACGAACAAACGAATCAAGTTGGAACGAAAGTCGCTTTGTACATTCGTCCGTGTTCGCCATATTCTCCGCGCACACACGCACGACCAAGATAATATAATCCATATTTATCAAAGTTTTGCGATACGCATTCACCCCCGTATCACGGGAAATTTACCCAGTTCCCATCAACAACCCATTAATCATCGTGAGATTATAATCATTCCTCGGCTCGCGTTCATAATCTGAGGATAAAAGTTTCGTTACTAAATAACTCTGATGGCGGTACCATGGTACTTATATTTATATATATATATATCCAGCTGTAGCCGTGCACATTGCTTATTGTTATCGAGATCACAGCGAGTTTCTCCTTGACCGCGCGGTCTACTCGGTAAAAAGTGCCATGGCAGGATTTCCCATCAATCCTGCCGGACAGAGCCTGTGCGTGGGTGATCCCCGAGTCGTGGCTTGGATAAATGAGCCGGACATCGACGATGGGCTTGTATCTCTGGTCGGTCACGCAAAAACAATATGATAAATGCTCCGGTCGTAACAAGTGGGGATTAATCGATTCATCACACCCTCGATCTCCGCGGATTGTTCGTATGAACGGAGAGAATAAAAATTATCCTCGAGATCGAGGGGTGGTAGAATATCGTCAACGAATATAGCTCTGCGAGAGATATGAAAATACGATAGAGTCGATACGCACATGAAAGGTTGGGATATATTCACGAGCCGCGCGCCGCCTGTACCGATGCACCACTCCACGCGCGAGTGTCGCCACTCGCAACTGTACTTCGGGGCGCAGTTGGTTCGATGACTAGATCGCGGCGTATCGATGGAGTTTGAGGATCCTTCGATTCCGAAGTGCACGAGAATTACGGGAATACGTTGTCGTATTTCGGGAAATTGGATTATTCGATGTATATGCCAACATTGCTCGTTTTCACTGACTTGACGGACTCGAAAACGACACGTCTCCGTAATGCTCCTTCTCCCCGTCGCCACGAATCCAATATTACAAGTGTAAGATCAGTTGGCGTTCCATTAACGTTGAATCTTCGCGCGGCCCGGTTGGATTTTGTATTTAAGATTCGTCGTCGGGCTAGAAACAAGCGCTGCCTCATCCCGAGCTCTCGCTCGGAGCGATTGAAGACGCGTCCTGTGCAATCTGTACAGCAGCAAAACATAGCAGCTGCAAACCCCTCCGCGGATCGGCTGAGTGTGTGTGCTCCAGCGTCGCATTCACTCGGCTCAAGCGTAATTGAAGGAGTGCACTGCACTGGCCGGATCGATAATGAAACAACTGCTAGGCGACAATGGGCGAGATGCCCACAGGTGCGCGGAGCCGATAGCTCGAGTCTTATCAATCGCGTTGCAGCGTTGCGAGCACGAGAAAAGAACCAGCGCTGAGCTGGAACTAAGCGTGGCGTACGGTAACTGTATAACTTCTTTACACCCGCACCCGCTGCATCTCTCTCTACCTCCTTCCCTCTCCCTATCTTTCCGTTTCTCTCTCTCTCTCTCTTTCCCTCCACTCGTATAAATTAACTCGAATCTCAAGAAGTAAGTAGTTCGCTAGTTGACTTGCTAATGCTATTTACTAGCTAGCTCGCGCGCCCCTCGCCCGACGCCCCGCGTAAAAGCGCCGCTCACCGGCCCTCTCAAAGCTTATACGTGTGTATATATATATACACGCGGGCCTGGCGTCATTAGTCACAGGGCGCGGATCCTCCGCGTATCGAAAAGCTACTCCGTTTAATCGCCAGAGTGCGACGCGGCGGAGCTTTGGAGCAGCCATGCATGTGCATGTCCGTGATTTCAGGCTGCAGCAGCAGCAGCCTCTGCACGCCTAGCCGTCGCTGCTCGTTTTGTACTCGTGTCGGCCGCGGGGCGCGTGTATGCGTGTGCGCCCGCGCGAGCCAGCGACACTCGCGCATTTAAATGCTGCCGCGCGGCATAAATATGCAACGAGAAGCAGCCGCTCCGCTGTTTTATGCTCGCCGAGCCAACTACGAGAGAGCCGCGGCCCTCTTTCCCAGCCGCTGCTGCTGCCGCTGCTGCTGCTGCTGCTGTTGAGCTCTGTTTACCTCACTATTTTCCAGATTGATTAAAGTGGCTCGCCGAGGGGAGCAGTGACTCGCTAAAGCCCTGATTTCAATCGGTCTCTCTCTCTCTCTCTCTCTCTCTCTCTCTCTCTCTCTCTTTCTCTTTGTCTCTCCCTCTTTGTTTTTTCGCCTCGATTATTTTTACCGCGACGTCCTCGCATGGCTTAGCCCCGCGTAAATGAAACAGCGGGTTTTCCACCTATCGACGCTACAGTCGCCGCGAAATCGATTCAAAAGATTGAGGAACCGCAGGGGGGTGGATTTTCCTTGGCTGTCACGCACGGATCAAGAGACTCTCCGTGCAATTGATTATAGTTTGAGGATCTGGTGGACGACCTTGACATACATGTTTAGCGTGTTCCATCACATTTGTTTGTGCCGTACCGTAGCCAAGGGACACCAGTACTCCCTCCAAATTCCAACGGTACTCCTTTTTTTTTTAGTACTCATTGGTACTAAATTGAATGGCATTCAAATTTGTATCTCGTCAGCATAAACTTATTCAATTCCGATCCAGCATTCTAATCTGAGAAATAGCTCTTGGTTAATAATGGCATCAAAATGAAGAGTGCTATATTCACCCATAAACCCACCGTACTCCAAAAGGACTTCGAGGTACTCCCTCCGGGAGTACTGCAGTGAGAAGACTCTCTCGAACGTAACGCTCCGGTTTGTAATCGAACGCAGATTGGTATTAATTCTTGGGCCCGCAATAAGTTTCCCCAACGGGGGGAGAATCCATCGATCCGGTGTAATGGTATCCTCTTACATAAAAAGTGTCGGGAGTTTTTTCGCATTGAAAGTCACGCGTTTACACCCGGGAGCCACAGCGTTGGGCATTCACGCGTCCTCGTGGAAATATCCCACGAGCGATTTGAATGTAAGGGATTACAATGCGGCCGGGATAGTACCATTCGACGCTGCAATAACTGGAAATCACGCGAGAATTCAATCCGCCACGTTCGACTGTACTAAAATGATAGTGGGGCCGCGATAGCGCGCGCGAAATTGAATGTCGTACAGGGGAAACGCGAGGGCCCGTAAGAAATAGGAGTTCACCCAAGTTTCGATAAGAAATCGGTTGGGGGAAGCTGGTGGGGGGGGGGAGGCTAACGCGTGTAAAAACGTTCGCGGCCGCAATCACGAACAATTTTCTAAATCAGTTTCATTACTCGCGCCGCGCGCGCGGCCCGACGCTCTGCTCCGGGAGTGAGCGAGAGAAGCAACTATTACGGAAACTTCATAATGAATCGTGAACGTTGAAAACGGCGGGGAAAACGTCTCGCGCGCGCGGGAGTTTGACAAAATCACCACTTTAGATTTCGCGCCATTCGTATATGTAACTGCACGAGGCACGGGGCGCATGTCTCTCCCTCGCCCTCGACCCCTCCCGTCAAGTGACAGCGCTTAACTTCTCTCGCTCTCGCGCTAAAAAACTTCAATCCAAACTTTTCTCGCGCTCGAGCGAGCTATAGTTGTATCCGCCTCGCCGTTGACGTCCGATGTCTCTCGCGCGAGCTGCTGCTTCAGACCTTTCAACATTTTCCGCAACTTGGCGCGCGGGCGGCTGGGGTGGGGAGAGGAGGCAGCCTCGCGACAAGTGTCCCTCGCCCTCCCGAAGACACAATACGAGCCCGACACACTCTTGGATGCGCGTAGGGCCCGAGTGGCTCCCGTACTTTGCCAACGAGGCGACGCGCGGCTCTCGAGGACCGTGGCGCGCGCGCTCGATACTCTCGCGGCGCTGTCGATCCTACGTCGATAATGAGATGTCTTGCCGGCACGCGAGATTGCTTAATTATCCCGCAGGCTTCGATGTATTGCAGTTCGTGTGTCGGATCGCTATGCCGTGTGACTCCGGCATCTGGCGTGTTGTAGCTCTCTCGCGCGGAATGTAACCGACGAATTCCAACGAGGGCCGGCTGTGGTGTGGGTGTTAAAATATGCGAGAGAACGATTTAACGCGCGGACCCTCCGGAATCGTAGCATACTTCTAGCAACACGCGCGAATGTCCCGGGGAAAAGAATTAATGTATCTAGGGGTTAGGAAAACAGAGGATAAATGATAATAATATATCCTGCGGATATACTGTGTGCGGGTACGAATAGATAAAGAGTCGAATTAAATGCTATACACGTCGCAGCTTTCGAATTTCAGGATTGAGGAAAAAAATCAAGGTAAATAATGCACAGTGCGCTCTTGGTCAACGACAACAATGGATCGTCGAGATTCGCCGAGAGTATCAATAAATCACTTTTAAATATCAAATGAATTTCGTCTACGTCTGGAGATTGAAAAATGACCTGACTGCGCAGCCGAGCGTATTTATGAATCGCACTGCTCTGCAGCATGGCGCGAATCCCTTTCTTTGTGCGGTCCGTTTCACGATATTAAAACGTCGACGTCTCGCCTCCGCGAGTCAGCGTCGCTGGCCATTGATCTTCCATACGTCTTGGATGAACTGTGGACAATGAGAGCCGCCACTGCTCTGCTGCTACTGCTCTCGCCCGCAAGATCATCAGAAAAAAGACCGTCTGAGTGTCGTAGAAAAGAAGTTTCGCTTTCTTTTCTTCACTCTCCCTCTCCCCCTCTTCCCCTCACTGTTTCTCTCTGTGGTCTACGTCGACATTTCAAAATGCAAGTCTCGACGCCTACTACTACCGCCATAGTATTGGAAGACTTGGCTTTCAGCGCCTTGAAAATGAGCAACTCTTTGTTACCAGGATACCTTATTTTTCCTCCTCCTGCTTGCTTTCATCATTTTGAAAATATGTACACACGCCATGATGAGTGTCTGGCGAATGATAATGTTCCATTTTCATGTTTCACAATTCTTTCCCATCGTGATTGCGCGAGACTACGTATATTTGTGTTCTCCACTCTCGTATTCACGCCACGTTAGGTATGTATTATCAAATCATGAAAACGCAATAACGGAGAGGAAACATTGCAAGCCTCTCCATTGGCATTTCCGCAAATACTGAATAGAGTCTCCGCTTGCTTTTTCATTATGTGACGAAACAAGCCTCTCGCCTCGACAAAGCGAAGCGAATTCGAGTCGATCAGCCCAAAAAAGCCTCTTGCCCAAATTCCAGCTGTACGAGGAGAGACGAGAGCAGAAACGAATGTTCATCTGAGCGGCATTTGAGTAATCTCAACGGGCTCGCTCCCCAGTGAAGAATCGTCGAATTTCACGTCCTGATTGCGGGGTATTACTTCCTTTTTTTTTCGGGAAGCGGGAACGGCGGGGGAGGGGGGAGAGGGAGAAAAACGCCAGGGGAATTGGCGCGGCGCGCGGCGATTTCGCGAATCCCGGGCGCGGCCGTCCGTCAGAAGCGGACTGGCTTTGTCCTCGCTCCGCGAACGCGAGCGGCGCGTTATATATCAACAGTTCGTCGGATTCGATGGTATATAACCGGAAAGGAAATGGGAGAAGAGGGATGGGGCGAAGAGGAGGGGGTTAGCCGCGGAATGTGGATTGCCTTAACAACCAGAGGCAGACAAGCTCTCGGGAATAATGGGTCTGCGCTCGGCAAACACCGGGAAAATACTTGAATTAGCGCGACACTCGTGCAGCATCAGCAGAGGCGCTATAACAACTACGCGTATGTGTGCCGAGTGCGATTCTCCTATCTCGGGATGACACGTCCCCCTTCCCCGCGCCCCAAAAGACGCACGGATGAGTCTACGAGTGCGCGAGTGCGCGCGCGCGCTACTATTTTGATGATTTCATCAACCATCATAGGATTTTCGAATATACCCGAGTGTTGGCTGGGTTGTTTCTGGGTTAAGCTTTGTGCATTGTCAAAATTTGTTAACGAGCCTGCGACATTTTCAGCAGGACTATCAACACCGGTTGCACGTATGGATCCTCGAAATATAGTCGACGGGAGCTTGGAATGAGCACGCGTCGATAGCGGGTGTGTGTGTGTGTGTGTGTGTGTGTGTGTGTGTGCGTGTGGAATTTTTCACGTTGTGGTTCGAGTTCGAAGGGCATCGCTCCTAATTTGGATAATATTCGCTCCTGTGCGTATAATTGCAATGTGAATAATGCATACAATGATTATACATTGAATTATTTTTCTTGCGCTTATTAAATTTTCGATAAATAATTTGATTATCGAGCGCTCAGTGAGCCATGTACATTTGAATAGAAAATGAGATTGGGAGATGAAAAATTCAATGCTTCCCAGGCTAGATTTGAACCGACAAATTCCTGACATCCGGTCAGGAGTATTATACGTGTCACTAAGGAAATATCAATCTTTCAATGTCAATTCATAAATTTGTAACTTGAGCCTCCAATAGAGGAATTTCAATCGAAATTCAATCGAGGATTCTAATTTTCCATCGAGGAAGACTCTTTCTGCACAACTGAGTTTATTCACAAATTGACTTCTGGTTTTTCGTATAAATACTCCCAATACTCTTACATACATAGCCAAAGCCATTGGGATAAGGGGAAAAAAACAATCGAACCAAACGAACGGCCATTCCCAACGGCAGAATCGGAGATGGCGTATCCTCGGCCCAAACGAGGGATAAAAGTTGTAGGGTATATATAAGCGGGATTGTCTGGCGGTGGGGCTGCAGCGTTCGATCGAAAGAAGCGTGGCCCCTCGCTCGTGATTACGTAACGCGGCCGAGCCGTTGCGCCAAGTACGAAATCGCTCGGTTCAACTGGGGTGTCGAGTGCACCGAATAAACCTGCAGGCTCGAGTCCATTCACACGATGCGCTGGCGGCCAATCGATGATTCGCCTCGCGTATAGCCCGTGGAATTCGGCGCGCGCGCGCGCGTGTGTGGGAATACGTGCCCGCATCAACACCTCGGGCTCGCTTCGACACGAGCCGCCGACGCCGTGGTTATTTTCTTAAGCAGCGCGGCAACATCTGCGCGAATAAAGAGCCGGTTATCGAGGGAATATTGAATCTGCCGCACGGCGTAGCTTTGGGCTGGCCAACATCTCTCCACATCGGGACTGGCGCTATGTACCTACTCGTGCTAGCACGAGTATATACGCACGTCTGTCGAGGGCAGGTATGGTTGGAATTTTTCATTCGAAAAAATTCGAAAGCTCCGTTATGAACTGTAGAGCATTGTTTTCGCCTACATTTGAACGATGGCAACTCGGAGAGCTCGAGCACGAGTCCGTGGCTAGAGGGACAATACGAGAAGGAAGAGTTTTGTTTTGAATGAAAACATTGTGGGGTGAAAAAGTAATAGACTCTCTGCCGAATATTTGTCTTGTAAAAATAGCCAATGAAATATATGCGCGTACTCTTTTGGGAATAAGTTTGCGTGGAAGAGGAGAAGGGAAAAGTGATTTGGCTGGTTTGGAGCTCCAGAATCTGATGACCCGAACCATAGAAGCGTGCGGTCTTTTGCATTATTTATAATAAGATACCTCGAGCGCTCTCAAGCTTTTCACAGCAAATAGAAGCTTATGCGGGATAGTATTTTAGATTCATGTATCCCTACCTTTTTCGTTGGAATTAGTTTTCTGTGCAAATATATTCATAGTTTTTCTAATCAAAAGAATCATATTGAAACTAATCTCGTCTCGTCTAACTTAATCTTCCAAATCTCTCCTACATAATTCATAAGAACTCACCTTTTCTCAAGTTCCCGCATTTCTTCCGTAAATGGGATTAGGGATTTTTTTCTTTTCAGTAAAAAGACAAGATTTTTCTATAAAAAACAGACAAAACGCTCATTCTTTTATTTTTATATCTTTTTGAAGTTAATATATTACACATTTCACATACTCGCTCGTCACTCCACTTCTATCTAATATCTTCGTGCTTCAAGTTCTTAACATGTGTAGCGGATGATATATTCGGACGCGCAATCGCGGCGGGGAAATCTCGCGCGAGTTACACGCGTCGAAATCTATTGATGAAATTAGACCCTAAAGAGTCTATTTACAATAAAATCTTTATACAAAAAAAATGATGATCTCATATAAACATTAAAAGTATTGTACGTCGATCGTCACAGTGGTGAATTTACTTCGCCGCTCGATCGTGGACTGAACAGGCCCGAAATACAACTCGCAGGAATCATCGGGATATACATTTTGAGTTGGAAAATCTTCCCTCCCCTCGGATCATTGAGGTTTATCAGCGTTATACCCGCTCCCCCGTCTCCGCTCCCCTCGAAACCTCTACATCGTCGACTTTGAGCACAAAGAGCATTAGCGCGCTTTCCCGGCGTCTCCCTTTTCGCCGCGATATTCCACTCAATATAAGCCGGCTCTCGGGCGGCCACCTATGAATTCCAATCGGGTACAGCGGGGCATATTTATATATTTACAGGCGCCGCAGCTGCGCGAATAAGTCGGCAAACGTATGGGGTTGTTCGCTCGCGCACCGCCCGGCGAAATAATGCGAGAAAGGGAGCCACCGCAGAAAGAGAGAGGAAGAAAAGTGCGCACAGGCAAATGTGTATCAGCCGTATTTTTCCGCCGATTGTTTTCGCCGCTCGGGGCTATCGCCCGGCCCCGCGTTGCACTTTTTTTCCCCACCTCCGTCGAATCCTCTCTTCTCGCGCTGTCTTTTTGCCGACGTAGTTCGTCCGCTGTGTCGCGCGCCGCGACACCGCCCGATCGAGAGGTATAAAAGAGGAGAAAAAAGGAAATAACGCCACGGGCCGAATCGGTCGGAGAAATGAAATAATATTATCGATTCGAGCCAAAGTGCCGCGTGGAATTCCGTCCTTTTTGTCCCCCTCCGCAGCTCGCCCCGCGAATCAATCAACGGTAAACAAGGATGAGCTCGCCGTCGCCCGTGATGGCAAGTTGATCGGCTATCGGACAGAGTTTGGTCGTCGTCGGCGAACGTGCGATCCGCGCAAACACGTATTTCCAAAGGCTCATCGAACGATCGTACTGTCGTTTGGGTCAGAAACAAAAAAAAAACGCGGACGAACGCGAGAGGGGAAGAGGGAAGCGCGGTAAACAAGGACGATCGAGCGATGGCCTTTCCATAATACATCCGGCGCGACGTTTCCCACTATCGGATTGTCGTTGGACAAGTTGAAAATCTCGGGGGCCATCGGTGAAATTCGCAGCGGGCATAGCGGACGGGCCAAGCTGACGGGGCGAAAGGCTCAGCTGGAATTCCTCTCGGTGCGGGGCTTGTCATCGCGCCCCGCGCGCCGAATCGCTGAAAGAGCCCGTGATTGAATGCGCGCCACGTAAACTGCTCACGCTGTGTGCGGCTTTTCGATGCAGATTCCCCGGTGAATGGTCGAAAAAGAAAAAAGCCGGGACGCAACACCGCGATATACACGTACGTGGGTGTGCGTGCGTGGGCGGCTCTTTTCCAGCGAATATGAGCCAGTCAAAAATTCACTTTCGCATCGATGGCCGGCGCGCAATCGCATTTTTTAACCGCGATGAGTGCGCCCGATACGGAATAAGTGGCCGAGGTGGCACTCACTAGATTGTCCATTCGTTTTCGATCAAGCGCGATAATTCAAGTGGGACACAGCCGTGAATTATGGGTATTTGCTCGTCAGTCGGGGAGCCTCGATACACGGGCGGTTCTTTTTTATTTTCCACCGAGCTCGGAGAGTATTAAACGTCGATGAAATTCGCCGGGTGGAGAGCTCTCGATTCCCCCGCGAAAAGGATTGCGAAGATGATTCGAGGGAGGAAATACAAGGGTACAGCCGCGGAGTATACAGTTGGAAAATTAAACGGGATCGTTAAACCGCGTTCAGCCCACGACGAGTAAAAACGCGACTCGGACGTTTCTTTCCCAGCTTCGTTAGTATTCATCGTTAGTTCTGTACAAGTGAGCAATCAAAAGTTCTCCTCAAGTATAGCTTACAGTTAATGTAACGTTACACAGATTATGAAAATGTACAATCGCCCCGAGCGGGTTACACTCGATGCGCGCGTATCGATCTTTCAATATTTCCCTTAAAATTATAACATGAACATCGTCAATATATATAATAATATACCTCTCGAAGATAATCTCTCTCGATAAATAATTTCCACGGACGAGTCACCCACGTCTGATAAATAACAATTTCGCTTACTTTCGATTGGCAATGATATGGCTCCGATGGATATGTTGAAAATCTACCGCCACAAATGTAGAAACGCCTAATATACACTATGGCCGAGAGCAGCCCGATCATATGGATGATTTCAAGCGTCGAACAATACGACATTGTCATAATAACTTTTTTTCATCGATTCGCCGCCTCGTGCAAAAGTTGAATCCAATCGGTATCCTTGAAATTTCCTTTGCGATCCGGCTGGACGAAGTTCGACAAAATCAAGGGATAATCAAGTCCGAATAACCCGATCGCGCGGACATCCGTTCGTTTGACACTTTATATAACTACCACGAATCTCTAAATGATTCGACGATCATCACTATATCGTTGATTCGCGCTGGCGCACGCGACTCACTCGCACGACACTCACTTTACACCGATAAAAGCTATTTGATGCAGCCAGGTCCATCGATCGCGCACAGTTCGTCTGGGGGGTCGGCTTGTGCGCTCGACTCACGCGATACTGATTTATATACAACTTTCCTGGATCCGATTAGACCTCGTGACCACCTCGGGCTGGTGGATCTTGCCGTGGACCGAGGCCGACGACGGCACCGGCCTGTGCGGCAGTGTCGAGATGCCCGTCGTCCTCTGCAGGCTGTAATACACCTGTGAACAAATCGGAATTATACATAATTGCGCGCGGGGTGAAATTTCCGATGCGTGAAAGTGGTTTCTCAAGCATCATCTCAAGGCACAATATCATTTATAATAGCTGCAAATTGAAGGGTACCCGATTTCTCACAATGCGGTCACGACATTTCTCATAATCCGACAATTGTGAACTATAGTTCACAATTGTCCCTATAGGGATGATATTTCTTTTTCGGGAAAAGTTCGGAATAGAAGCATAATCGAATTTTGGTCCGAGTTCTAACAGAATTATTGAATTAAAAACACTTCCGTCTCTGTAATAGATCCCCTCGATTCACAAACGGCATGAAAACCACAGGACTATCAATTTTCGGTGCAGATCAACGTTTGAATTAAAAATACATTTCGATTTCTAGTTTTGATTGTTTCTCGCTGTGATTCATCACACCTAGAGTTCAATCGGCCCAGTTAGCTACTGTTGAATGAACGATGAAAGAGATTTGAATGGCATCGTATCCGACAGGTACGGGGGTGCATTTTCATTCATGAAGGTCAACGGCACAAGCCAACGGATGAATCTCGAAATTCAGATGAGAACTGTGCCGAGCACTCGTTAATCTACGTGGAATCGTGTGTAAGGAGCGCGAAATTGGTATAATAAGCGGAAAAATCACGTCGGTTGACGGAAAGATGAAAGTGGAGCTGAGACGTCGGTGTTGGTGGCGATGAGACCCGTGCAAGATTCGACTGTTCAGCGGGCAGGGAGGCCAGTGGGGAGGCGCGATCAAAGTTTCGCGAAAGAAGTTGGACGGGAGGAGGCAGTCGTGCTCATTGAAGACTGGCCTCTCAAATTATCGAGAAAACTTCCGAGGTAATTAAACTTGCAGAAGTGCAGATAACCCTGAGGCTCGACTAAGGCCTGGAACTTAAAGTGGATGACTCTAAGTGATCGTTTACTTACGCCAGTTGTATGTTCGGTGACCCAGCCGAAATGGAAATATTTAAAACTATCCGAGAAATGGGAAGCACCGGGTCGTGACGCAGCTGCTGTTTTTGTGGACAAGCTGCCGCTCATTGCTTTCAAAATTTGCTTCTGCCTAAATCTGTGGCTTTCCCGTTTAAAATAGATGCCGTCGAGTTTTCAAGTATGAATCAGAGAAATGAGGTTGGATTCGACCGGGCAATATTTGAAATATCTTATTATCCTGCTCTTTACTGTTAGGTGAAATAGTACCCGCTGTTTTCAGTTGAAGTTCTTCCGGCAAATTAGTTTGACAAGTCTTGGGATGTTCCAAATTAACAATCAATAAGTCGACTTGAAACTAATCAATTTAATGAGAATTCAAAACACTCACGAATAAAATTACACCGAGAGAGAAACGACAAAGATTTTTTTTCTACTATGTTGAAATAGTAAACTCTCATTATTGGATTATTTAATTATATGTAATATCTTATACTCTAAAATTTCGTTTCCACCAAGTATCGAAAATCCATCTATTTCAGAAATAGATTTTACTGCAATTGGTCATTACATTTGATTTCGTTACATATAATATTCATTGGTCTTCTAATTTCCCATAGTATTCAATTCTTTCAACCATCTTTTTAATTCGAAATTCCAATGGCTCTCCTAGAGTAAAGAACGTCTAGGTATACTATTTTCCGGCTACGGCAGGAGAGATCTTTAAGAATGCCAGTGGCGGAAAGGAACATGCACATAAAGTACCAGGTGGAATGACCCGGATTAGCCACCTGGAACAATGAGCGGTTGTAACCGGTCAAAAATTGGCCTCCTTGAGATGCCAATAACAAAGTTCGATACATTCCAAGCTCCCACACTCGGTATACGACCATTTTTGTGTCCCCATACAGTGTCCTTTGGCTGTGAGCACAAGCGAGTATTTCTTGTAACTTATTCGATTCGTGCGTTGAACCATGCGACCTCCCGGGAAATACTCGCCCTTCAGTGGAAAACACCACGTGGCGTACGAGAAATCCTCGACTTTGAAGGGGATCTTTACACTGGAGAGATAGGACTTGAGGCAGAGGTGCAACTTTGTTACGGGCATCCCGAGGAAGATTTCGCGAGCGGCCACACCCCGAGTGGTTTGGGATGCTTACATTTTGGTTGCGTTGATTGTAGGCATCGAAGGCCATCTGCTTGAAGTCGGCGAGCGTGGGCGAGTGGGTGTAGGAAGCGCTGTGGGGCGACGTGGCTCCGACCAGCTGGTGGTTCTGGTAGCGTATCGCCGTGGGGGTCGTCGAGCGGTCGGGCGTGAGCAGCAGGGGGCCGTCGCCGGTCAGCGGCTCGAGGCTCTGGCCCAACGTCGTCGTCGTCGTCGTCGTCGTCGTCGAGGCCATCGTCGACGGCTGCTGCTGCTGCATGATCGGCTTGTTCTCGGGCGAGTTGAGCTCGTCGGGGGTGGCGGGGCCGCGGTCCCTGCCCCGCCGCCTCTGCGGCGGCGTCTTGTACACGGGGGTGTACGTTAGGGGTCTTCTCTCTGCGAACACGCAACGGCTACTCTAAAGCGAAGCACTTGGAACGTACGGCTAAGTCGATTAAGGCGGGCAGCGCCGGCTTAGGCGCGCGCGACCGCCCCGACCGGATCGGATGATCGTGTCCCGCCGGGCTGATAGCCATGGCCAATACCATGGACACGATCTGCCGCGCGAGTCTGCAGCTCTGTTTGCGGGGACCCGCGGCCGATTTTCACTCGCGCGTTTTCCCCCCGCGAGCCGAGTTTTCGATCGGGCTTTTACGTCGAAAGGATTCGCGGGTCTGTAGACATACTCTCAGCTCCTTCGCTTTGAGCATTCACTCGGTGAAAGTGAAATTTCACTGCGGATTATTTTTTCCAAAATTTCACTGGAAATCCTTACAGTGAAAACCACTGTATTGCAGTGAAAAATCACTTCAAGAAGGTGGACGGCAAATTCACTGGATTACAGTGAATTTCTTATCTATCTGAAGTGCATTTTCACTTTAGTTCCATGAGTTTTTATAAAAAACATTTTTACATAAAATTCACTTGAGATAGATAAGAAATTCACTGTAATCCAGTGAATTTGTCGTCCACCTTCTTAAAGTGATTTTTCACTGCAATGCAGTGCGGTTTTTCACTGTAAGGATTTAAGAGTGTCCTGAATATTACCTTGGGATACGTTAGATTTGATAATTTAATCTTGTCAAGTCCTTACAAAAATATACCTGAAGTGAAATTGTACTAGACTTTGACTTGAAATTGCAGTGGATAGATGAATTATTAAATCTTATTACCAACAACCAGTGAAAATTCAGTGGAAAGTGTACAGTGCCATTTCGTTTTCACACATGGTGAATTTCAACTGAGGGAACTAAAAAAGAGTCTTAGAAATTATGTTGGCCAACAGACGGTTGATTCTGTCGCTTTTGACGACCGTATTGATTACGGTTTATTTATTCAAATTTTCCATGCCGACTTTCACGGGGGATGTTCAAACCATTGACAAAACATAAATTATGAATTCAAATTCGCTTTGACCCCGCGTGACTCCCACTTGGAGTGTCAGCAAAGCTTCATAACACTTACAATTTCTCGGCACGGCTGAGGAGTGTCATATTTTTTGATATTGATAAATTGATAAATTCCCAGCCAAGTTGTTGAGTTGGGCAATGATCTGAATAGCTATTTGCCGACACGCAGCCTCAAAAAGAACAATCAAAAAAACGTTGGAAAATTAGTGCCCCGATGTAAATTACTCCATTCGAAACGGTTCGTGACCAACACACATACACATATATACGCTTTTTTGAAGCGGACTCATTCGCAATCCCATTCACTCGAGTCGTGATTTACACTCGAGACGGCTCTGTATGCATGCTAATAAAACTTCCGGATGTTGCATGAAAATAAATTGTAACGCGATCGCAAAATCGAGCCTGCAAAAAAGCGTTTGCGAAACAAAAAAAAGGATCTTGCTTTCTCTCTCTCTCTCTCTCTCTCTCTCTCTCTCTCTCTCTCTCTCTCTCTCTCTCTCTCTCTCTCTCTCTCTCTCTCTCTCTCTCTCTCTCTCTCTCTCTCTCTCTCTCTCTCTCTTTCTCTCTTGGTCTCACTCACCGTATTCGTTGGGTATAATGTCGGGATCAATATCATCGACCGCCTGCTTGGTCTGCGGGTGAACCGGGGTAGTTGAGCCGGCATTAGGGGGTTCGCACACTATCGGAGCATGCTTCGGACTTCCTCCCAGACCGTTCGAGTGCTTCCTGTAAAGAGCTGCCAAAATTCCGGCTACGGCGAGCGCCAAAAGAGTTGCCGTCGTGGCCAGGCCCAAAAGCAGCGGGCTAAACGCCGAGGCGTCCGCGTTACCTGGAACACAAAAAATCACATAAATTTTCCTTGTTATCCGTTTAACTGTGGCAAGTCTACTGGAAAATCGGATTAAGTTTTTTTCCACGCAGTTATTTACGCGATGTGAAGAATAGCACAGTCATTCGGTTGTGAACGATGTGAAATAGAATTTGTTTCCTTGTAATACGCGTGGCAGGCTTCTTTGAGACATCTCATAAAACATGGGCTGTGGCTTGAATCTACGTTAACGGATTTTACTGGAAGGTTAAGTGGATTCGCGTTGGTCTTCTTTTTCATCCTCCTCTGAACTCTTCAAGTTACATGCACGAGAATTTTGAAGTTCAGAACGAAAATCCAAGACTACGATCAAGTTCCCTCTCAGCCGGCTTTATATTCCGACATCCGTCAATAATTCAAAGCCCCAGCCCCTGGACGACTGAAATTAAATTAGACACCCATCGGATTGTCTTTTTTGCTTTCTCTCCCCCCCCCTCCCTCCTTCCCTCACTGGTCATAAGGTTTCTCTCTCCCTCGTTTTCCAATTCCGTCCCGAATATCAATAAGCCACAGAGTGATAATCTCGCGTCGGTGCGAGGGTGCAAAACCTCACGAGCGTCCTTGGTAGAGGGCGGTCGACCCACCCTCGAGCTATATTCTTCTCGAGCAGCTCGAAAAAGCTGAGGCGTACGTGAGGGCGAGCGGTTTAATTGGTGCACTGGTCGGGCCGGAAGCCCGCATGCGGAATGCCGGGTAAATAGAGAGGCCCTCCTCCGGCACGTACGTCGCACAATGCATCGTATCCTGAGAGCAGCGTTGCTCTGGGGTGGGCCGCCGCGGGTAGAAACGCCACACACCCCCCCGGCGGGGAATATAATTTCATCAATTAACGCGGCACAAAGCCCCGGCGCTCGGCTGTCTGGAGAAGGGCCACTTGTACGCATCCGTCGTCTGCGCGGCTGCTTCGCGCCGGGCCGCGATCCTCGAGTCTGCGTCCCTGTCGCAGCCTGTCCTCTGCCGTGGCTGCGGGCCAAGCGCGCGTCACTGCTCCAAAGCCGCCCGCCGACTCGCGCGCGACTCCAGTCAAGGAAGGCTTTGAACAGCGACAGTTATTTGACGCCGGGCGGAACGACGTGAACGCGAAAACTTACGTTGCCACCATGGCTAATTCGAACTTTACGCGAGGATACATTCGTATCGACTCGTACTTTAATTGGGGGGTGATCGACGTATCTTGGGTCGTATCTAGTTTGCTATGAAATGTCGTCAAGGAAATGGTTTGTTTGTACAAGAAGATCAGCCACTGGGTACAGGATTCTCTGTCCGTGGTAGCTGTTCGAGATCAATTCCATTTGATGGTAATTGAGGATTTAATAAAAGATCACTTCGTTTATCGGGGAATCAATTTTTCACGGAGAAGGCAATTTAACTATTGCTATATTTGCGCAGTGTTCAGATAGCTCTAAGTTGATAGAATAAAGAAGCGTGGATTTGACTGATCCGCTATTTATAGTATCAAGTTGAAACTTTCGTTAGCTACGATTCAGATTAACCTACAGTGAAAATCTAAATCTGAATGATGATGAAACTCCACTCGAACGAATTTCATCGATTCAATACTCGTGTAACATAAAATTGTTTCTCCGTTATGCGTTCAACGATAAAACCGTTGGCTTGGAGTCTAACACCCCCAAAGTATCTAGTCGCCTTTCATCTCGCGCTAATAATACTCCAAGGCATTTGCCATCTAACCGTCATGTGACACTCGGGTCATTCAGGATGAGATAAATAGAGACGCGGACAGAAGCAGCCATTGAGCAGTTCGTCGCGTTGCCTCCTCTGGTCTCGTTAAAGTTTCATAGGACTTTGATACGGGACGACGGGAAAGCAAAGCAATTTAAAGTCGAGCGTACCTCGTAAAATGGGCATAACGTCGTACATATGCGCGAAACACCGACGCTTTGTGTGGCGGCTCGGCTACCGCTCTCACTGAGTCGCCAGATTGGCGGGACTCGTGTCGGGCTGCTCGCACCCCCTCCAACGCCAACGCACGCTCACCCTCCTATACACCCGGCTCATTTTGCTCTTTTTCTCGCTCAATCTCACTGAAGACTTCTTCCGAATGTAATTAAACTTTGGCGACGTGGAAATCCGTCTGGAGGCGTGAGAGCGGCAAGTAAGCAAATTGACTAGCTTAAGGAGGCCGCGAGTTGACTGGCGAGAGTTGTGGCATCGTACCGCATTAAATTACTATAACGCATGCTCTACTCGGAGTATAGGCCTCTTTTCGACGATCTAAGGTATGGTTGAATTTGAACTCAGTACCAATACAGGCTTGAGAATCGAGGCAGATCTCATCCGAGAACAGATGTTGAAGAAGACGAAAATAAGAGGCGGCAGTAAGGTGATTCGATTATTTCGGGTGTGAATAGAAATCGCGTGAAATCATTTTCAATGATTACGTAATCCAGGAGTATTGTCAGAAATGGGTCTATGAAGAGACCTCATTAAAACGGTACCCAAGATATTCGTGATCGTATTTTCAGTTAGCGCAATAATTCATAGGTTCGCCGTGACTCCGATGCCCGTGCACATTCTTTCAAATAACCATCAGGGCCTGGATAAAAGTAAAACCGGGCGCGTTCACCTAACTTTTATCCGTTTTTCCCGTGCCAACTGTATGAAATATGAGCATAAGATTTCTCGATTTCTCGCGAACCAAATCGAAGAGCGTTTGCCTTTGGTTGGGAGAGAAAAAAAACCCAGGAAGTAAGGGGAGAAAGAGTGGAGGCCCTCGGGGGTGGCACGCACGTGCACCCAACATTTCTCCGGTCCGGCACAATTTACCCTAAATCAAAGCAATTCCGCGGAAACCTGAAACCAATTTCGAAAGAATTGCATTCTAAAACCATCCGCTCGAGGCAAATAACAAGCAGCGCCAAAGCTCGGGCGAGGATTCAAACGTTCTCCTTTGCCATCGACGCGGGCATAGCGTCACAAAATACCGAAATTATGGCCAGGGCTAAGGAATAGTTTGACGTCCAGCTCCGGTTTGCAGCTGAGCAATTTGAGAAAAGTACAAGTTATATACGCAATCATGTATGACCCGAGTAATAATTTACTGTCCCATATATAAGTATATCATTTTATTCTATGCCATTATATTACAATGTACGATATTTCAGAGAGATATACTGTAGAAGGAAAATAAAATCGAGTGATGAATTAATGTACCTCCAGGAAAAATTGGACGTGGTACGCGAATTCGTTGATCAAAGGGTTTGAACTAAAATGAGTATTTTCATCGTTCTACTTTCCAAAAATGAATATTCAAATTGACTGGGCTCGATTTTTCGCGAGAGAACTAGTGGAACTGAATTATCTCTAGCATTATCATAATTAATCAAGGATCACGAATTTTAATATTTACATTTATCAGAAAATATCAACTTCACAACATTTAGATAGAACTATTGATATTGTTAAAATAGTCTACCACGGTTTTTACAGACTTCAGCTTTTGTCTAAGTTTTCTTCAATGTACATACATGATCCATGAAATTACATTAATTTTTGTGACATTTTCATCTGCACAAGTTGAATCGAGATTAAAGAGCGGACTTTCCTTATTTCTCATTCCGTTCATGGCGAGAATAGCTCTGCCAACCGACAAGAACACGTAACTATGTCCAATCTCAACTGACAGCAGTAGAAGACTCAGCCATGCTTAATTTTGCTAATGGATTAGTCAGAGCTCGTCTAATGAGAGATCACCGCGACACGGAGTCCTTTACTTGGCCTTTGCTTACTCATTTTTCATCTCTCTCTTTCAACCCCTCTTTCTTCTATTCAAATTTCTCATTTCGTTTACTTTCGATCGACTTGGCTTTCAGATATAAATTTCTACCCTTTCTCTCGGTTGTTTTAATTAGCAAATTTTTTTCAATTGTGCGAAATAAAACAAAAGCAGCAATTTGGCCGTGGGAAATGATAGATTGTCCAATTAGCGGCAATGCAATAAGCAAAAATTGAATATATTCCGCAGTGTCTGTGAATGAACGAGAACAATATGAAACAAAAAATGAGCATAGAATGAGCACAATATGAAGATAGATATTCTTTCTGGAAGGAGCTGCACGTGATATTGGTGCGCGACGATATTTCATATCGCTCTTTCCGAATACAGCGTCTCTCTTTTCCTCCCCACCCAATATTTAGAGAAAAACAAACATCGGTCCCAGACGGAAGAGAGAACCACCCAGCGTCGTGCAATTTTCAATATCTGCGGGCTCTCTCAGAATTAATACGAACGGCGACCACCGCTTATTACTTTTCTTGTATATATCCAGATAAAGAGGGACGAAGCATTCGTGGATTGCGCATATTTTTCTCCGCTGAATAAATTCATTTCTCACCATTCACAACTCCCAATTCAAGTCGCTCATCGATTTCCACGGAATCATATTATTTATCTCTCAATAATTTAAGTATGTATATATATAATTATCAAGTATGAAAAATTAATGGAACGATAAAGGTCACATGAAAATACACTGGAGAAATCAGACTGATTTCGAAAGTCTTTTAGAAATGTCATTAAAAGATTCGTTTTTTCAGTATTCACTGTTTAAGATTATTAATGCCTAAAGAATGAACTTGCATGAAAGCTTATAAAAATAATCATCATATGTCTTTTTATTTCTCGATTTGACAAAAATAAAGACAAAAAATAAATGTCGCTTATATTCACAAGCTCAACAAGAATCTTTGAACACGATTTCCCATACAAGTTCTCTATTCTGAAGCTTACATTCACTTTTTTCGTATTATATACATCTGTCTAAGCTTGAGAAGCTGGAGTTCAACGCGAATTCACCTGTATCCAGACTTTCTCGACCAACAGCTCGCATAAGTCCACACGTAACTATCCGGCTAACGTCAGGGCTAGACTGTTTGATTAGTACAAAGTCTCCTCGCGATCAGCGATTACTCGGGTAAAATTTTACGAGAAAAATTAATTTCCCGGATGAAATTTTTTCCCCCGGATCCGAACTGTGAGTCTCGGGAAAAACGTATCGGTGCAAACGACGGAGGTCAATATCTTGGAGAGTTCATGGCCTCGTTAGAACTCGGCATTGGGGCAGGAGGAGGGGCGAATTAGCCGCATTGTTGACCACATATTGCCCTTCGGCGACCGCCAATGACTTTCCATTACGTATGCCCGGGTCCATTACGAAGGAGATTGAGGGTCGGGCCCTTAGGGGCTGGCACGGGGAGCTGTTCGATTGTCCAGAAGAGACGTGGATCCGCAGAGAGCCCGGCCAAATTAAAGTCGCTTCTTGTTTACTCAACTTTTACAGCCCATGGCGATGCGACGATTCGTGAAATGGCCAACCGCGTGTAGGACGTTCTTTGTGCTTGGCCGAATAGCCTGATTTCAACATCGTTGCGCGTAAGATATGATCCTTTATCTGCGTGTCCACTATTTGGGGAGGAAGGTCGAACTAATATCAGTAAAGAACGAGAATGCTAAGATTAAATTCTTGGCAATTCAGTGATTTTACCAATATACCGAATGATTCAAACGTGGGATTGAAGGGCACTTGCTTTTTCGATTTTGCTCAAAGTGTTACAGTAGCGATGACAGTAGAGATGATGTGTGCTGTGAGAATCAAAAATCGATAGGAAGCATTTTCGAGTGTCGAGACTGATTTTCCTCAATATACATCATTTTTACTGCATTCCATGTCCGTCAATCGAATTCGATGATTCATATCTGTCGTTCTATGAAAATGTTCCATACGGTTTCGTAGATCACTTCGGATTACCATCTTGACCGTTCCTACCAACTTATAACGATTATTACCAACTGAACAGAATTTGACAACCCAGTGGAATAAGCATACAATTTTTTGGAATCGTAACTCGGGCCAAGTGCTTTGATCTAGCGAGTAGTCGTACACGGCTCGCATCTGACGCGGGAGACTGGGCTTTGCAAAAAACTGTCGCGTCATCTCGCAATCACGCAGCTGCAGTACCCTGCAACCGCTCATGATTTACCCGAGAACCCAATCTATTCCGCGTATTGTCCAAACGCGCGCACATATGATCCACACGAATCCTTCCCCGGCCGGGCGATTGCATCAATGCCGCAGTCATGACTCGAGGGAAAAAAAGGAGGAATTACAATAGCCGGGGACGAGTTACGAGGCTGCGCGTCCCCTCGGTGCGCGGCGCCGACGACAGAGTAGAGCATCTGTCGCGCGGGGGGAACAGATAGCTCGAGGCAAACTGTACTGCGTTGTCGTCGCGCGTTGCTCACCCCGCGTGCCAAACAATGGCCTTGCGAAGCCAAAGAAAGCCGGCAGGACACTTGGATTGTATATATATACACGCTCACACACACGCACACACACACATATATATAGCGAAGCGCGCATTGCGCATCGGCCGATCGTGCGCCCGGACAAAGCTCCCGGCCAACTGACTGGGTGTTGCTTGATTGAGAGTAATCTGTTTTGTTAATTGCAAGCTCCGCAGGGCTGCCGATACGTGCGGTTGCGAGTTCAGCATTTACGGGGGGGGGGTAGGTGGGCCGTGCTTCCGGAGGGCGCAAGCTCGGTTAACCGACTAATTGCAACAGCGACGCCGCCGCCGCCACCGGCCGGCAGACTGCAGCAGCTCGCGTATTATTTGTGCGATCGCCATCGTGTGCGCGCCAGCCCGAGCCGCGACCTATCTCTGCCCGATCTCCGCTCGGTTCGACTGGGCGCTCGAGGGATTCGCGGCTTTCCCTTAATCACCGCCCCGGTTCCACGGGTATATACGTGTGTGTACGGGGCGAACTTTTACGACCGCGCCAAAAATTTTGTCTCCCCCGTAATCTGTCGGACGAGTCCGTTGGTTATGGACTCTATGGAGTTCTACGGTCCAGGAATTGGCCCTTGTGTTTTCCATGCGCTCGTGCGAATGAGTTGTTCCAGCCGCGAATCGCGTGTCGCTCCGGAGTTCAACGGAGAAAACCGACTTGTTTTGAATTTCCAAGCGGTTTCTCTCGCGATAATTATCGGGCCGGCGCTAAAGGTGCCCGCTTCTTTTAATTTTCCACACGAACAATCATCATTTCTCTAATAGTTATTATACTATTATCGATCCCCCCGGGGTAATTGCACCGACACAACAATAATAAACCGTTCGTTTCTCTCTGACACGGCCCATTTCATTTGCAATTATGTATTTTTCCTCGGTCTATACTTTAATTATACACATCGATCGAGGACAAACTTATACTTGGAGCAGTGCAAGCGTATGCACACACTCACTAGGTAACACACATATAGTTACGTACGCGGGCGAAAATAGCTGGGAAATTAGAGTTGATGATCGGGATCGCGCGCAATATTCCCACAAGAGCGGCCGAACTTAACGCCAGGTTGGATATAGAAATTACAGCTGGGGGGCCGGATTATGCGGCGTTGGCAATCGCGCAGAGTCAACAGAGCTGCGAAGGGGGTAATTGCGCAGCGGCTGCCCGCGCGCGCGCGACCGATGCCACGCGAGCCTTCGAAACTAATTCAGCCGTCATTGAGACATTGACCCGCGGGAGTCGGGCGATCTCGCGGAGGCCGATTACGCCGCGGCGCGGTGTATACGTGATGCTCGCTGGTCACGGCAGCGCGGCCGCTCGAGCCATCAAGATGTGGCGTGCACGTGTGTACGTGTGGATCGAGCAGCGAGTCTTACCGGTCTTGTACATGGCGGCGTCCTTGAGGGTGACGGGCTCGAGGATGGCGGGCTCGCTCCTGCCCTTGGCGTTGACCGCGTACAGGAAGAGCCGGTAGCTCCTGCCGGGGGCGAGGCCGCTCACCTCGATCGCCGGCCCGAGCCCCGGGCTCGCCGGCACCGTCTTGTTCACCACCAGCCCAGCCGCCTCCTCGTCGTCTATCACCACCACCTCCACGTGGTAGCTCTGCACCGGCAGCCCGCCGTCGTAGCTCTCCAGGCAGCGCACCTTCAGGCTCGCCCCGCCCATCTTGCCCACCTCCTCCAGCTCCAGCTCCGACGTCGAGCAGTTCTGCAGCTGGTACGGCCGGCCCGCCGCTATCACCTGCAACCGACAATTCGACACGGTCAACCGAGGAGGCAGCAACGCACGCATCGATGAAATCGCACGAACCATGCCTTCTACGTTTGAACTTTTTACAAATTACTATTCAAGAGTGAATATTAATGATTTTTTAGCTAGTGAAAATTGAACAATTGAGTAGTAACTGTAGATACCCATGTTTTGATACATATTTTGATTAACATTCCGTTAACCAAGATAATAGATCGGTAGAAAAAAATTGCTCTGTCTAAAATAGCGAGTGTTCCACTAATTTTTGAACGAATATTCACATTATTCATCAGTTGTACAGTTTTCACCAAATAATAGTAGTTTTTGTCTACTATTCATCAGGAGGTAGGTAGCTCAAACACACTCTCGGAACGTTGAATTTTTTTGTTTCGCAATCTCACTTAACTAAAATGGTTGACTCATGAAAATCGTGATTTCAATAATTAGTTTTCAACTATTTCAATTCTTTAGATTCTCAACATTTTTCGACGTTGACGATTCAACCCTAACAGAAGGGTGCAGCTTTAAAGCATTAAAGGGTTATATACCACTCTAAAGCTAGCGAGGAGAAAATGCTTATTGTGAAAAACAAAAAAAATGGTGTATTTCATTTTTAAATCCTTCTGTGCAAATATACTCAACATATTTCATGGAAAAAATAAGCCAGAATATCATGGGAACCCTCAGGCTCCAAGCGTACGTGGAAATTTAATTTTCAGCTACTCTAAAATTACTTTCCCACAAAAACTATTCGAAACTGCCTATGTCATTTGAGTATTGAGTTCCACGAAACGCATATAATTCTTGGAATGCATATAATTCTGGTCGGTCCGAAATCTTCAAAGTTTATGCATTCGTTGCCTAATTACTGTGGAATACAATTCGAATTTATCTACAGAAACTTGTTATAAACAGAATAAAATTTCATTTATTCTACAGCAGCTAGAAAACGAGTGCATGCACGTACAAAATTCATGAATTTTGATGATTTTGGTAACAACTAGAATCAGATACATGCATCCTAGACCAGCTGATTGGGGTGTCACAAGCAGTTTTGAACTTACGGCAAACAACTTTCAAATAAGTATAAATTAAATTTCCATATTCGCTTGGGAGCTGAAAGTTCCTGTGAAATTCTGACTTACTTTTTTATTGTAATGTGTTAAATATATCAACATAAACCACCATAAAAAATGTTTTGTGATTTATCCATATTTATTCAATTTTATAGTAAGAATCCTTTTTCCTGAATGCAAAGTGTATATAACATAATCCTTTTGAACTGAGAGGCTGGTTGTATAGATACTTGTCACAAATTTTCCCTTTGGTACCCTAACGATCACTTGCCTATTTTTCAATGGTCATCCGCAACTGAAATTTTCATTGAAATATAGATAAGTTCATGGCAAACACTGAAACCTACTCCGAATTTTTTTACTCATAGTTCATCGAGTAATCCAATAACATATGCTTGTGACATTTAGCCCCGGTCATTAGATCTTAAATGGACTTGTAAGCATCTGCATCCGACTATCAAAACGCCCATATGATATGTGCACTGAAGCGGGTGTCCTGCTCCAAATTGGGCTTTCTGTCGAGTGCACCATGGGACAGATACTCGTTTGATGTCAAATGCGTGGATCAAACTCGGAACTTTCGCAAATCGATTTCTGACTGATTGATATGAGCAAGTTTTGAAAATCAAATGGTTTACATAGAATGAAACGAAGCTATTTCGTCTGAATACCTTCATAATGACCCCATTGAAAGATCTTCAAGTCATAAAGCGATTCATCAAATTATTCCTAGATCCGCGAATGACAAATAAACAAAAATGGAGAACCGCGTGGAGAAATGTTCGAAGGTACTTCCAGATATCGTGACCGTTATCATTTTTGAATAAAATAAATATATTGAGAGAGCCCATCAGTATATAGAAACCTGTTTTGATAAATTGGCTGTTGGAAAAAGTAAATCGAGTAAAAATTCGAATCTGTAAACAAGTTCTCGGAATATATCAGTCCTCGATTAACGAGATGGAA
Organism: Aphelinus atriplicis; assembly: GCA_020882685.1. Lineage (NCBI taxonomy): Eukaryota > Metazoa > Arthropoda > Insecta > Hymenoptera > Aphelinidae > Aphelinus > Aphelinus atriplicis. The sequence continues at coordinate 13,810,805 of CM037074.1, read as the reverse complement.
TCTCGGTTGATTGGATGAAAAATCGAAAGATAAAGTGAGTTTATCGGATTGACAAAATTATCAATATGGCATTACCCACTATTACTGCGACTGTAGCTCAAACTTGACGTATACAATGATACGAACTTACAGGCTCAAGCACGAGATTGGTTCAACGGACCTCTATTTCACGTACTTACGTACGTATTTTCGTACGCTTCCATTTTCAACCGGATCGAAAAAAACTGCCGATTGATTTCGCAATTACGGCACACTCGCGAGTTCCACTTCGGCCCGGCATTTCGATGTGAATTCAGATCAATAAATTAAACGAAAAGAAAACACTCGCCTCCGAAAGCAGCTCGCGAGCCCGACAAAATACTCGATGTAACGCCAGAATGAATGATTATACACCGGGATAAATATACGATTGCGCGCTGATTTATTAAGCGAATCGTTGCCGTGCAGATAAAGAAAATTGATGAAAAAGTGGCTGTGGCGTCTATATACGCGGAGATCCCGGGGCCCCGTATCCCCGGAGCGCTCCCACATACGTGCTTAATAAATTACGCTAATTAAATCATCGAGTTGTTATTTATAAAAAGCGGGAAAGCCGCGCAGAGTGTAGATAGCGCGCGCGGCAGGCTGCACATAAATACGTCTCTGGGCGCCGGGGAGAGCGAGCAATTCCATAAATTAAGAGGGGGCAATCTGTCGGGCGCGAGACTGAATCTTATCGGGGCTCGAGCCGGTAAAATCTATAATAAGGAGAGTCTCGGGGATTTAGATTACCTGGAAGAGGCAGGGCGAGCGCTGCTTGCCCACTTGATTGCTGGCCCAGCAGGCGACGGTGCCGTAATCCATTTCCGTCGAGGGCGTGTAGTTCATGCGCGACCCGTGGAACTGCTGGTACTCCTTGAGCTGGTGCTCCGGCTGCTGCTGCTGCTGCTGCTGCTGCGTCGTCGGACTGCTCGCCGTGGTGGCGGCCGCCGAGGAGTAGCGCAGCTGGGACACCTCCATTAGCTCGCCGGAATTGTTGAATGTCCACTGGAAAGTCACGGGGGGCGGGTGCGACTCCACCGAGCACAGCAGGGTCACGGTCTCCTGCTTCAGCGCGCCCACCACCACCTCGCTCTTGCCTTCCTTGCACACCGGCGCATCTGCAACGGACAAACGGTTCGTCCCCGTTGGTTTATCCAGTCTCTCGCATTGCGTCGACGTCCACGGCCCAAAGCAAATCTCGAAACGAGGTCTCGGCGGTTTGCTTTGTTCGATGCGTCGACTTCCGGCCGACGATTGCAAAGTGCCAGTCGTATAGTGATTGAATTAAGGATCGAGTTGATGGAGCCTCTGACTCTCTCTCTCTGTTCCCGAAATGCCCGCGGCGGCGAAATAAATTGCATGACGACGGCTCGGAACATTTGAAAAGACTGCAAAAGCCTCCGTTTCATATCCACAGAGATCAAATGTCACGTGCATCGAGTGCGGTCCTTTGAACTCTTCCACAGCTCCCTGGACGCAATCGTCAAACAATTTTTCGCTATACTCCCTCCGGCCGAAGAGATTGACGACACGAGGACGGCGAGTAAGTATTACGCGGGGAAGTTCCGACGTCGCCCTAGGACAATTATTCACCCCCATAATCGGTACGTAAAGCAGATAATGTCAATTTTCGCGAGACTCGAATGGAAAAAAAGCAACAAGGGACGAAACTTTGCGAGAGAGACACGAATCTGCAGAGGACGACACGGAGTGGACGAAAACAAAAGAGCTTGTTGCCGTCCATCGGACGGATGAAATTGAGTAGCGCGGCCGGCGGCTCGATTTGGAGTATCAATCGGGGAGCGATCGACGCGGGGCGAGAGGGTTCGCGTCGTCGATACCCCCCGGTACACGCCCCCGTTGCGGTTCGTCCGATCGGGCGTGCATGCGCGCGAGCCCGGCACCGCGACTCGCGGGCTGTGCATTGGATTGACGGCGTCGCCCGTCGTCGCGGCTAACCGAGCAGTTAGTCGCGCCCAAGACGCCCGGGGGCCGCCTATCCGCGTCTTAACGAGCCCGCCAGCAGCGAGCCGCTCCGCTTAGCATTCGCGCGCAAGACTCTCCTCGAGTATAACGATCGAGAGAGAGACAGAGAGTCAGAGAGAGAGAGAGAGAGTTGCCATTGTCGAACGCGAAATATCTGGGCGGCACGCGCCCGACGTCAGCTGTGTGGCCCAGCGCATTGCCAGGCAACGCTCGCGAGCGCGCGCGCGCGCATGAATATGCAGCCGAGCGCGCTTTACATACATTGAATATGCATCGCGCTCTCCTTCCTTCCAGCTCTTACGTCATTTATAAGATGGAGATACGAGAGGGAAAACTCGAGGCTACAGCGTGCCAAGTGCCCAGCAACCCCTTCCCCCCGCCCTGCTCGGCCGATCCAACGTAATCTGCGTATACGCTCCGAGCTGTTTCCCCGCGCGTTTTTCGCCGCGCGAGCCTTGCGCCCGCGACCCGACAAAGAGAGAGCGGGCGATTATTCCAGCCCCCGATCTGATAATTCATCAACGGTCAAGTGGGATCTCGTAATTTTCCCTCGGGTGGCGATGAGCTCGGGAAACGATGTCAAGATGATATCGTCCGCGGGTTCTTCCGGAATTTCGCTGACGAGACCGAAGGAGCCCGGGACGATCAAACAGGTTGTAAATGCGCGCGAGCCGAGAGTTTCCGCGTATCCGTTTATTATCGATCGCCAAATTTCGAGCTGAAAATCAATCGGTACTTGTCGGGATCGATTAGAAATTCATCAAATCCAACGAGGACGAAGTTGGCGTATCTGCAGTAACGCGATCTCGAGTAATGAATTGCTCAATTGCTTGACAAGTTTGGTGCGGCTGATTGATCGTCGGAATTCAGCGAGCCGTCGAGGCACACTTAATTTGAATACATTAATCACGACTCGGTAGGGGAGGCACAACGGATTTTGATATGTATTTCGGAAAATTCTCGTTTCGTCGGGCTCGACCGGGAGGGGAGTCACGACTCGGTCCGAATAATATCCAAGATTGACCTAGAATCTCACATCTGATGGAATTGAATTTGGGTGGAAGATTGATAGCGGGTCCACGAAAAGTCTGCTCCGAGCGTTGACGAAAAAAAAATCAACACAAATTTGTCAGACAACGAATGAACGTGAAACGAAGACTGGACGACGAGTACGACCCGCGGAGCTCGCGCACGAGCCAATAGCATCGAGTCTCTAAACTCGCCCAACGCGATTATGATTTTCCGACCGGGTGGCTCGAACGAGTCACTTTCTTGGCGAAACAAGACGCCCCTGCCGTAATACGAGTAAAAGCTCACGCGCGCGTGCGCTCGGTGAGGTATCTCGTTAGATACGCTCTCGCGCGGCGCGGCCCAGGAGCCAGGTGACAAATTACCAATTACTCACACATGACACGGAGAGGCACCGGATTACTGACTGTCTTGCCCTCGCTGTTGACGGCGAGACACGTATAGTCGCCCGCCAAATTGCGGGTTATACCTTGCAGAATCAACGAGTGATCGCTGAGTATGATGCCTTGCGTCGAGTTGCTCTTCAGCTCCTTTCCCTGTGAACAATTCGAAGCAGCCCGTTATTCATGATTTGATACTCAATCCCGTGACTCGACCCACTGAGCACGAGTTTTAGTACGAAGGAAAATTTGAAAACTTGGCTTCGGAGCCGGATCGAAGCTCACGGAGTTGCTCCCCGCGAATCATTCACCGATCAATGATATTTGCCATGGTGATAGTATATCATACAACTAGTGCGTGAAATTCTGAAGACACGAGAAGGCGTGATTACGAGTGACCGGCGAAGCCGGCGACGAATGTTACATGTTCACACTAGTGATTAAAAATGAACTGCGCTTGTTTAAAGAGCATTTATAAAAAGAACCAGTGCGTGAAATGCAGTTTTACGCACTAGGAACGTAAATAATATTGACTACACTCGATCCGTGAGAAAATATTGTTATTCGATGTTTGTTCCATTCCAGGTAAATAAGTGATTTTTTTCCACGCAATGAGATGAAAATGAATGAAAGCTAACGAACTGAAATATCAACCGATTCGTATCAAACGTGGTATTTTTGGCAATTGGCAAGTTATAAAATATCCCCTCGCGCGCTCGACTAGTTGGATGGACGGGACAGAGTATATATAGGATATAATGAAGTGTCGGCGCGGAGTCCGCGCGCGCGAGCGCCACAGTACACTAGTTCATCGCGTGTCTCGGTTGACAATCGGGAAGCAAAGCCAGGCAAAGCCAGGCAAAGCTTTCAGTGGGACACGGCGGGCCCGGTGTACACATCTGCGGCCAGGTGAGCGCATCTAAAATTTAGCTTACATCCTTGAACCAGGAGAGCTTGTAGGCCTTGGGATTGGCGCGGACAATGCACTCGAAGTAGACGTCGTCCCCCTCCTTGATGCGGTCGGGGTTCAAGGAGCTGCCCATCCGCAGGCTCACCACGGGTTGATACTGCACGTCCAAATGCCATTTATCCTCGAGAGCGCTGTCGGGAATATTCGGGTTCTCGGCCCTGCACGTGAGGTATTTGCCGTCGTCGTCGATGCTCGGCACGAAGCTCAGGATGCTCAGGCTCTGATTGTCCTCCGGCGCATACTGCAACGCACATCCACCACCACCCCCGCAACGACTTATTGACCTTTACTGCTTTAACCCTCGGCACGGGGGACAAACACCCGCGACTACTCGCAGACGACCCTCGTTATGCCGTCTCTCCCGACCTCCCGACCTCCCCCCACGTCACACGTCCAACACTCCATTTCGACTCTATGCGGTTAGACACTGACGTGGGGTCGGCCAGTCTAATAAAATCCATTCTATCCCACACGCGATTGATTCTCTCCACGTGACTCTCTTTCAGTCTCTCTTTCTATCATCGGCAATGCGTGACTCGAGCGTTGCGCAGTTCTTTTTTTTCAAAGTATACAGTTGTTAACCTTTCGTTTTGGGGTGTCGTGTCGCGGAGTGTGCTTTATTACGAAACGAATAAGAAAGAGAAAACTTTAACTAACTGAAATCAACTCATTATAGTTTAATCTATTATTGTGGAAGTAGACTGAGAAAGATTATGATTGATTACGGGAATTGAGTTTTCCTTTCAAGCTCAACCTACCCAGTGACTTCATGACGTTCGTTCGAGCATAGAATCGAAGGGATCAGCAACAACTGTTTTTCCATGTGGAAGATATGCATTTCTAGCTCTATATACTGTTATCGGGGCGGATCAAGCCCCTGTCCACTCAATTTCAATAGACGTTTGAATTATGTTCGAACAACAGATTCGTATCTGTCGTTTAGTGCGTGATAGCAGTATTTTCCCCCATTTCATCATAATAGAAAATTCACGTTCAAAGCACGCATACGTCCGGTTGATATTCCCTGCGCTGTCATTCCGTGCATGTCGGGAGATTAAAACAGCAGATGAAAGGGGGTGGGGTAAAAAAGAGCAACGCTCGACCCTCCGTCAAAATCAATGGAATCGTAAGGGCGATCGCATACATCGAAAACTGTATCAGCATCCGACGATGGTCCGGATAAACTCGGGGCTTCGTTACATTGGATGACAGACCGCTTCATCGGGCATTTTTTTTTTCAAATTTCGTCGAGCATCGGGTCTTCGTTTACTCGCCGCCATCGTTGTGCGCTCGAGCGGCTGCCCACCCGCTATATATACATAAGCACGTCCGGCGGCACGTGACCACGTCCAATTATTTGATAAAGCAATGCCGCTTCAGTTGAATTCAAGTCACACGCGCGCGAGCGTTTTTTTTCCTCTCCCGACTGTCAATTGTTGGAGGTATTTTCCGTGATTGTGAAAGCCGGCGTCATGCGAATACTCGAATAATATCAGAAATGGACGTGGCATCGGATAACGAAATTATTCTTGAGTTGAACCGGGGAACTTTTTTTTTCTTTCCTATTATTAGGGTATACGAAATTAGACGGTGTATATATTTCACTGAGTACGTGTCGAGCACTAAAAAGATTAGAAAGACTGATTAATTGTGAGAAGCTTGTTTGTAAGTTCACCGCGAGTAGATGGATTCAGTGGAGCTAAATTCAGTTGGCAAAGAAGAAAAAGTGGACCCTTTAATATTTTTCGGGAAAATCGAAACTCAATGGTCTCGTTCTTATAATTTCATTATGGAAGTTTCATGTGCCGGAGATAAAGATGGAAGTCGCGAGGTGTGAGGGTAAAAACTGGTTCCCAAAGATAAGTCAGACAATGACAGAGTTGGAAAGTTCTTTCCGTACCTCGCCGGAGGGTATAACGACTCGACGACTTGTCTCGCGAAATGCTTCTTGCACAGAAAATCGTATACCATGTTGGCCGTGTTAATTATCAGATGAGACGAACAAAAAACTCAACAGTCGATCTAACTAAGAAGCTCCCAACTCGAGCCTTGATTAGATTGGTCATCTTAACTGTTTATCTTTGAATAGATCCATATATTTTGTGAGTCGCGAAATTCTGAGGATGACGTTGACGTTTCCTTTGCGTATCTTTCGCGATTGTTTCTGACGCCCAATCAACTTTTCGTTTTTATATTCCAGTTTAATAATAATTTCTTGATCTATTTAATATTCAAGTGCTGATTTATTTTTAGTTAATTGTATGCACTAGGCTAATTGGGCCAATCCGACAGTAGATATAATCTATTTCGTTACCCGAAAAACACCTCCAGAAATTTTATCGTGAAGTATAATCCAAAAGCTAAAAAATTATTAATTTCGAATAAAATCATAGCAGACGTCTGTTTCAAGGTCAAATATTTCACTTTCAATTACTTATGATCTAATAAATTCATATTGCTACTATCGTAATTCAAGAACTTCTGAAACGAAAAGCTTCACCCGTTGTCATTCTTCATGTTTAAAACAGTAATAGTAAAAAACCCACCTCCACTTACCATCTCCATTCATCAAACAAGATATTTTAAGATCTCCCTTTTTATTGGTGAAAAGCTATATACCCGGAGCCTCGCGACCACATAAAAATCCCCTTTATTCCGTCACCTTTGTCAGGCATAAAATATTGCCCCCTGATTTTTACGCTCACTAAGCAAATAAGACTTCCATAATGTGGATACTTTATGTTTAGGATCAAAGGATATAGGGGAATTGAAGAGCTGCTCACAAAAAGAGCTGCGTGTTGACGTTAACGAGAATGCTAACATAGCTCGAGTATTTTTGTGAACTACGAATTAATAAGGGTAATTTACAAGGGAGAGACATACCCGAAGTACGTTAAGAGCAATTATTTAACGTCTCGAGTTAATCGGCGAATGATTCAACTGTATGTTCAAGTACTTCAATCAATTACAATGAATCCAGAAGCTTTAAAATTCATAATGTCATTCATGGATTATTTTTTTAGTCAAACTGTATCGTACTCGAGAACTTTTTTTCGAGTGAAGCGATTCGTTTAATTAAGTTTGCCAGACAACATAGGCATTTTAAATCTTACCCGTAGGAATCTGAGTCGATAATCTCGAAAATCGAAGCTTTATCAATTTTTATCAGGAATTTAGTCTCATGTAACAAGCTATAAGCTAAAAATAGGGTTTTCATTCAATATCTAATAGTATATTAATTTTGAGAGTCAAGAGAACGGTGAGAGAATCATTCCATTCTTATAATGAAATTTTGTAACTATTTTAGTTAGGAGTGTGAGGTTTTCCGAAAACGGAGAGTATCAATTACTCCTTGGTGAAATCAGTATATTATCCGAGATATATCGAAAAAACATCGGTTAGCGCTCAATTCGGTTTATTTCTGACGTTAGTTATAAAAAATATTTATTTTTTCAAATAATTTATTTATAAATCTTGAATCATGTAATATACTTTCTTTTCCAGTTCTATTCTAAGAGTTACAATGACAAAAAAGAAGTTAAGTAACTTTTGTGTGCTTTTACTGATAATTGTCACCACAAAATTCGCGAATACCGACAAATAACGAGTCACAAGAATTTCAATCCCGAAAAAAAAAATCGACTCAACCGGGTATTTTCGGAGAACCGCACATTCTTTCATTGCAACACAGGAAGAAACCCCGGGAAAAAAACACGACAAGTCAGATAAAAGATTCTTACATCTTTGGTCTTGTTCTCTATCCGCTTGTTGGCTATCCACCAGGTAATCGTGGCATTAGGTCTTGATCCTGTGCTACGGCATTCGACCTCGTACTTTTTGTCGGCCAAAACTCTTTCTTCCTTCGTCAAAATGTGCACGTCCAGCGGCTTCACTGTAAGAAAAATGTATTCACATCGTAATGGTCGTATTATCCTCTGATATGATGTTTCATTCGAGTTCATGGATCGTTCTTGCTTCTATAACATATTCATAGTGCCACGCACGCAACTTCGATATTTCACGAGATACGAATACCCCCCACTGAAATGGGCCAAAATTGCGTTCAGAGTGCTCAGACAGTTGATAATAATAAAGTCAGTCACGTACCACAAAACTATTTATGAATATAGCTCAACTCGTGAGTGTCGCGACGAGCCCTCGGGATATGCCCAGAATAAATCACAATTCACACAGGACACAGTACGGATCATTTAAAAAAAAAGCCATATAGCGAGTGAAACGAGTCGTAAAACTTCGACAATCAAGCTCGCCAGTGGGTTAGCCCTTCAATCTCGGTACAGTGACAAATCGATTCTAAAATACCTCCGCACTGGCTGGGCGATAAAACGAACTAATTCCCGTATAGCCGCGCGGTGGCCCATTCAAACGCTGGTTACCCCACACTCGAGCTGCTCACGGCTCATCAGGCAAAAGCCAGCTCGCGCGACTGGGCCGCGCGATGAATCTTGATCGTTTAATTTCTGAGCGGCTTTGTGTAATCCCAGAAGGCCGCGTAGGACGATAGTCGTCACGCAGCACTCGGGGGTGGCGGCCGCGTGCGCTCGTGAGCTCACCCGTCAACCGCCGCCATTCGTCTTCCCGCCTGTCTATTTACGGAACGCCGCGCCTTCCCACGTCTCCCGGGACGCGCGCGCTCCCCTTTTTTCACCTACAGTCTATATCTTACGCGGAACTGCTCCCAGAGATTGAGCGATCGGCTAACGCGGCTGTGGATAGATTAATGAATTTCCGAGTCCCGCGGATTGTTGGGATCGACAGGCCGCACGTCGAATCAAAGTAACATCGAGAGATTGGTGGGCTACATGCATTATACACCACGCAAAATCATCTCTCCGACTGAACGATTTCCGAATGTATCTGCAGCACTTTTTCGTCAGTCGGGTTGTCGTACACTGTTAACAATACGCGTACAGTGTCGTCTGGTATACGAACATCAAACTGGAATCATATGTTCGAAATAATACGAGTGCATGTAGCGTTTATCGAACGGCAATGCGGAAAACATTTGTTTCAAAAACTTTCTGCCCTGTGCCTCGAGGCGATCTATCATTCATCTTGCTTATTATATACTAATATCTCTCGTTGCTATAGCTATTATTGGCCTTCGCCCCACGAATCGAGTATCTCATCTAACTCGCCTTTGATGCTCCGTAATTAGTAACAAATTGAAGCTCGTACAGATTCCTACTTTTTTATATACGGGTGGCCCTGAAGACCAAGTTTGCGGGGCTATATTCTAGCATGAATCAGATACCTGATATGATTTGTAAGAGGAGAGAATGCACAATACAGGAATAACGAGATTCGTTCCAACTCAACGTCAATTGTGTCCAAATCTTCTTGAATATGAAAAGTAATGTGCATTTATGTGAGGCGTGGCACATTTTTGATTTCAGCAAATTGCCGTGTAGATAAACTATATGCTGAAGTTTCACTCTCACGTTGGGAGTGATAATTGTTGGGCCAATTCGTTACGTTTCCGCTTGGAGGAAGACGTAATGTTCCGGGAAGTTGGGTTACGTGTATAACGTGCAAGTTGGTCGGGTCGATCCTTTGAGTCACCCGGTATGATTAATTATACGACTGACCGAGAAATTCGCTGCGGTCTTGTCAAGTGGCTCTGGCTTTGAATACTTTGGCAAAAGTTTTCTGGTTTGTTGGCCGAGGCTCGTTCAATCTACTCCGAGAACAATGCTATACAGCGGGAAGAAACTTCCATATTGGAGCACCATTGCATTACTCAGTGGGAGATTCCAATAACGAATCCTGAGAAGGCAATTTCCAATTACATGGCGAATCCTTTTACCCTTCCTTTTTTTCCAAAGTATCAACGTTAGCTCTGGAGAACGATTCGCATAGCTTGATAGTTTCGTGTAATTACTTCCAAGATGTTTGACGTGTTCAACCACAGTTTTAACGATATATCTATACGTATATGAACGCCCCTTTACGTTTTTATATAGGTGTTTTTAGCACTATTGGTACGTATGTGAAACGTACTTATGTGTAATCAATTTTACTGTGATGATCATTATGTATATGAAGACTAAGAACGTATTGTTTTGATTCTAAAAATACTTCTGTAAGAACTTTTCGGCCAGACTAAAGCCGAAACGTTGCCAAGATGATTAAGTTAGCAAATATAGAGATTTATTAACTAGTTGAATAAAAAAAACTTGCAATCAAGTCTATAGAAATAGTAACAATTATGAAAAATTTCGATGAACAATTAAATTTACAGTTTTAGTAAGCCATACCATATTTATTAGAAAATGAGATTGCGAAAGAATATTTATTCAAACTCACTGAGACCGAAAATTATTTATGAAAAACCAAATGAGCATCATGAATAATAATTCTTCAGAAAAATGTTTCTCATTTTAAAAATATACAAGCCAAGGGGACTGAATGTAACTGCAAATTTCAATCGGATATCTATCGACTAATAATACCTGGAACGTGTAGTAAACTAGTAACACCTTAGATCAGTGTTTCGCGAATACGATATCAATGAGAAAATGTCAGATATCGCGTTGAACATCGGAGCAGTACAAGGGAACTCCATTCGATCCTGTTTCTGCCGAGACATCCAGCAGTATACCGCTCAATCACGCAACCCAATTGAACAAAGCCGTCATCGCACACCTCACTCGAGCCGTTAAGCGCTAGCTAATCTGGCCGCGTGGGAGAGGGTCGATTGGGATGTCGGCAAGCAATAGCCGGCAGCAGCAGCAGCAGCAGCAGTAGCAGCAGCAGCAGTAGCAGCTCACGACACGGCTGTTGATGTGATTGCCCGGAATCTGACCCATCAAGAACGCCAACCGCACCCCAGGAACGCGTGTCTTCCGATCGCTGCGGTCGGTATATCGCGTGTCGACAGCTTGATTGCCATTGGTATTTCACGCGACGCCTTAAGAATTCCAACACTCGTTCGCTCGATTCACTCTCCCGTATCCTGTAGTGCATGTGTCTTACAACCCCGCCAATTTTAGGGGAAAATAACGTGGGATATCGCGTTTTTCACCGGTGATGGGGCGTTGTTCGCCTCATCTCCGAAGATGAAATCTTGATTACAAAAATAGATTCGAATAACGATCTCGCACTGCCGTCTCCGCTGGCCTAATCCAATGATACGAACATTTTGATTAACGATGCCCGATGAAACCAGCAAATCGTTGCTAGCGAAACGTTGCAATGTAGGAATATGGAGCGATATTTATTTGATTTCAGCTCTATAATAGTCTTGGCCCTGTAAGATCGTTTATCAAACCCATTTAATATTAAATGAAGAGCGCTCCAAACCGCATGAATCTCAATTATACTGCGAGTGGCCATTCGTTATGAATATTCAGAAATAATAGATACAGATCGCAACGGGGCTTGCAACGTATTGATTGATCAAATCGAGTAGCAACTGGATACGTGAGCGTCGGTCCATAAATTATAATGCATAGGTGGCCCCCGATGAACGAAAAATTGAATGAAATGAATGGGAATCGAATGAGAGCTGGATTAAAATCCGTTTTGCGCGATACCTATACACAAAAAGCTCTACGGATGTACGAGTATTATTTCGAGGGGACTTTTAATTTTCTGTCTCAGTAGTGCAATTATCACAGCCGAGTGGAATTCCCGTTGGCGAATTACAAAGCCGCTATTCATTTATACCAAAATTTCACGTGCAAAAATTTTGCAGGCCGCTGTTTGGTGAAATTGAATGATAATCCGAAAAAGCAGAAATTCGGAAAAGCAATTCGGGGGAACGTAGAATAATCGAAACTCGCGCGCGACGCACTCGAGAATCAAGATACGTGGGCGGCGGGGCGAGAGCCCTGTACGTTTCGACTGTTGAAATTACGAGCCGCCGGGCCGGCGTAACTGCCGGGGCGCGTTTCAGCGAGGCACACGTGAGCGCGCAAAGATCGGGCGGATCCGCTCGCTCGCGCGGTAATTATGAAATTCGCAGGAAACTCATTTTCCAGCATCAGAAGTAATTAGGCCAGTGGACGGGCGCGCGGGTTCCGACTGAACTACACGGGCCCCATCAAAACGTCCGCGTAATCGTAATTGCACGCGGGCGCGCGGTGTTTCCGGCCGATTGGCCGCTTATTGGACTGCCCCCGCGTCGCGCTCACTTTTAAAAGCCGCGGCCAACTTTGATTTATCCCGCACCTCGTCGGCGAAACATCAGCGGCGAATTAGTTATCTCGCCCCCCGCCGCGACCCCGATCGCCCCCTCCTAATTGTCCCTTCCCGCCTTTTTTTACCCTCATTCGCACTCGTTTGCGTGTGATTATTCGAGCGCGGCAGGGTGGAACGATTATCATTAGTCGGCGCGACGTCCCCGCGATTCCACGTGTTTTCCCGGGGAATAAAGCCGCGGCGGCGGCTGCGTGCGCACTGTTGCGAGCGATTGAAACACCGGCCCCGAGCACGCGAACGTTTTGTCAATATTCATTCGGGAATGAAAGATATTTGTCCAGCGCGACATTTGATTCCAGCCAACGCATCGCCCCTCTGCCCGATTCTCCACCCCCGATCGCCCCTATTCGCCGATTTATCGTGTTTATCATTACGTTTTCATTTGCCGGTCGTATATCGACGGCGCATTGTTTGCCCTGCTCGCGGATACAGATGGGTCCTCCGGATATATTCCTCGGGAAATAACCGGGTAATGTTGTAATGCGCATTGTTACGTATATTGCCTGTTTTGAGTCAACTCGAAAGATCAACATTTTGTTCCAATGTTTTCCCATCGAACTCGTTGATAATGATACCCATGACAATTTGAATTCTTACAGATTTTTCTTCGAGATAATTCACCACGTATCGCGCTTGATTCTTCAAAAAATTCAGAACAAAATTTGCAACGCCGAACAAAAATGTTAAGTAGGCTATATGTATTACCGCCTCATCGGAATCAAGGCTAAACAGCCGGCGCGCGAATATCGCGTCCCATGCAAATATTAATAGGTACGTATATATATATGCCTGTGGTCGTTCGACCGTCAGCCAGAGGGGGGGAGTTTGAAAATTTTTCCCCGCTCGCGTTTCAGAAAGGCATTTAATGGTGTAAGCAACTCGCGGCGCTTATCCGCCGTTGGATCTTTATTGCGCCCGACACTTTACATGGAACGTTCAACAAAGAGCTACGTGTCTTTAATATTTTTATCGGCGTCGCGCATCTTGCGGAGCTGTAGAGGCAGAGGAAAAAGTTGCGCGTCGCGGCGCGAGAGAATCGGCAAGTGCGCTCCGACGACGAGGTGAAAATACAATTGCCCCCGAGTTACAACACACTCGCAGCGGGGATAGTCGTGGGAGTCGGGGAGGAGGGGCACCGGGCCAAAGTGTACGGCGAGAGGGCAAAGTTCGGCGAGAGGCGCGCTGCCCGAGAAATTGATTGTAGCCGGGGTCTAATGCACTGGGACACACGCGATCCCCTGATCCGTCTTGGGAGAGGCGTAGCCCCTTATCTCCGGCATCGCGTCACGTGAACACACCTCACGGACGAGCCGCCCGCTGAAAAGACCCGGCACACGCAGCCCGCCACCCGTCGCCGTGCCAGAAGGGCCAGCTACTCGTACGGACCACCCGACACGTCCCGGGCTTTTTCCGCCGAACGAGCCTACGTCGTGTGTGACGTAATGTGACGGGGTTCACGCATATGCCTCGAGCATTATCGCGAAATACCGAGGCCCCCGAGGCCCCCGAGGTGGCTTCCTAGCATTTTTCACGAGATGTAACACCACCTGCGATTCAATTCAGTTTCTCTTGCTCTGTATACTTCTCGCTCGGAACTTACGCTCTTCATGTTTTCTGAGTGGCTTCCTGTACGTTATTCAATGGAGGAAGTTCATTTCTCGAACATAGGTAATACCTACCGAAAAACGGAGTCCAGTTGCTAATGCATTTTCATCATTTTCCATGGAACAGACTCAGCTCTTTGTAAGTTTTGACATATTATAGAACGTATGAAGCGAAGTTTGTGATTTTGGAGTCATGCCATCGAGAATCTGGCGCTTTGCGCACGCAAATCAGTGAGCTACATCAAACTTAGCGCACAACATTTAGCCAGAATATTCATCTTTCCGTCGTCTATTGAGGGGAATGCTTGATAAATCGCGACGATTTCGAGCTTCACGAACAGTCTCCCAATTATATTCAAGAACCGCCGCTAAATTAGTTGTAGGTATATTTCGACGAAGATATTCTTGAGGGCGCAATATTACTTCAGGCTCTAACTTTGTTCATTTACCGCGTGACGATAGGCTATTCCTGATTCATCCCATTGAAAAATGTTCTTGAAAGCATCTCAAGCCGGCCTGCGCTTCTGCCAGGGTTGCTATATTGCCCCTTATGATTCACAGTTCACAAACGTCGGGCTCTCGAGGCGAAAATCTAATTAACTCGGTATCGTGGCTGCAGAGTTGACTGAATTTGATACGTACGAGCGGTACAATGGGGCCCATTCCCAACTTCTCATAATCTCCCAAATGTTACCTTTAGACAACTCAAGACAGAGCAAGGACAGAGGAGATGGAGCATCGGCGAGATACCCCAGTTCGCTCGCTTAGCGGGAGACGAATATCAAAAGGAGTCGAATTATTCACGCGCGCGCTCGCGCTACATTATAAATTGAGAATCAAGGAAGGCCGCACGGTGGTTCTCGCAGTGGTTCGCAACACCACCGCACTATCCTGAATATTTATCTCCCAAAGCGAATAGCAATCGGAAATGCTCGACTGTGCGATCTAGCAGAATTTACATATTTTTGAGCTCAACCCGATGCCGTGAATAATACTAGTGTGAACTGTAGATCAACCAACGACAATGAGACTCCACGAACAGGTATAGTCCTTTGTGCGTTGAGAAAACATAAATTCCGAAAGAACAGCGGTATATTCTTCTTTTATCTCGTCCAAGAATGTATTTGACGATCATTGTGACAACCCAATGTAAGACTGAATCACCGGTACGTACGTGAATAAACAAAAGAAAGGACGAACTGGCGAAAGCGTTCCAATATCGCGTCCGTACAGCAGCTTTTCGCGACGGGAGCAGAGAGATCTATCGTTCCCGAATCATCCCGAAGCGGAAACTTGTTCCTCGATCCATCAAAGGAAAAAAGCCTCCCCCCCACGACAAAAGCTCAACGCGCCCGATGCGAAAGTCCGCAATCAGCCGAATGATCCATCACCCGGCCCCAAATCAAAAGGCAGACTCACAATTAACGTCGAGGGTGAGGTAGGTGGTCTGGGGCTCCGCGAGGTTGGTGTTGCTGGCCTGGCACGCGAGCTGGGTCTTGAGGTGCTGTCGGCCGATACGCGGGAACAGCAGGTGGTTGAACGTCTGGTGGTCGTTTTTGCGCTCGTACGACTCGTCGATGAGCGAGTTCTCGAGGAACCAGGTTAGCCGGGGCGCCGGGTCCCCTCCCTTCGCGACGCAGATCAGCTTCACGTCCATGCCCTCGTTGTAGCGCCTCTTCAGCTCTGGGATCTGGCGCAGAGTCTCGCCGTCCAGAATCATCGGCTTCCCCGGTGGCTCTGCAAATACAAGCGAGACCCGTGTAGTCGGACGAGCTGTGGACACTCGGCCCCGTGTCAAGCTCACGAAATTTGAATTCATCCTCGGATTCGTTCGTGCCGTACGGCAGCGACGGTTGCAATCTTCCAGATTGTATGCGCGTCAATTTTGCGTGAGCTTGAGATCGAAAGCGGTTCCCCCGGGACGCGTCCCTATTTTTCCCGGTGCGGCTGTGTGAGGAAGATGTTGACACGTAGCGAATGGATCAACGCGCGTAAGTAGAATTTTCCCGCGACAAATTTCCACTCCGTCGACAAATCGCCGAGTGCCGGAAGAAAGAAAAAACTGAGACTCACCAATCACAGTTAGATTAATCTTCTGATTTGTCGTTGGCGAATTGACAAAGTCTACCCGACACCTATAAAGCCCCCTGTCTTTGGGCTTGAGATCGTTAATACTCAAGTGAGCAGGCTTGGTTGCTGTGGTGAAGTAAGCTCTGCGTCCCAGTGCCCTAGGCGACGACCAGCGCTCCGCGTCATTAAACTGCCTGCTCTTCCGCATGTCAAACCTGAAACACCAAATTTCACGTTTGTTATGGAGATGATTGTTTTTGAGACGATCAAGCGCTAGATTAATCTTATCATTAGCAAACATTGATTTTTCACTGTGTGTATTTCATCAAGGATGAATATATAACAGCATATCGTCGCTTCTTACTGAAGCTTGCGAATTTTCATTTTTTCCCCATTCTTTATTCGAAGAGTTGCTGAAGTTATATATTGTTTTTGGATATCACTATCTTTCAAAATCTATTTTCAACGATGAACTTTGATTCTTTTTGAAAAAAAAAATCAAGCTCCATATGGACGTTTGGAAGCTTTACCTAATTTTGAAAAGTATCAGTTCTTATAAGAAAGCGGTGTATAAGTAAATCATACAGAAGTGGGATTTGTTGTTGTCATGTATTAACTTTGGGTTTATTCACTATGTCCTATGAACATTTCATGGCCGTATAAATAATACTAGAACGAAAACAACAATACATCAGAGAGGAGAAGCCGTAGATGACTAATCCGTTTTCTCTGTGTAGGACAAAGCGTTATAATTCTCTTACACAGAAAGGTGAGAAAAATGATTCATGAATTTAAACGCTCTTTTTATGTGGCCATAAGAATGCTAACCGAAGTTTTATATACAATCCATAGCGCTTTTGATATCGTACAGTTTTTTAATCGATGTGCTCTCCATTTAGTTACAAAATTTATTTCAAAAAACGTAAACCTTATGATGCATGGCATGATTTCTCATACTTCTTGTAATTAATAGCTCTCGGGAATCACGCGGGAAATCTCAATATTGATGTATAAAAAACGATACATAATTTCGTTTGTCAACGATACAGATGTCGATGAATTCAAAGATCATTTCACTCAAAGTTTGGAAAATAAAATTGTTCAACTGGTCTTTCCAATTTTGTTCTATTCTTCGCTCTTGTTCCTATCAGAAATGGGTCGTTGAATCTTCGATGCCAAATCAACAATATTATTCAAATGAGGTTTACTTGGGATTACATCAGTTCTAAGAATGTTGTTCTCTCTAAGAAATAAAGTTTCAAGCACTATTTTGCATTTCAACTCTATCAGGAATTGGAATGGTATTGAAAATAGAAATTTATTTCCTATACGCGTACTCCAACTTTCCATTCAATTTCACGGAGAGTAACGTAGAGCGAAGTTTCTTGATACGATCCAATGCACTAGTCAGAGTGATTTGAAAAAATCCGTCCAGGTTCCTATATTCAACAGCACTTCATCATATTAATGGGTTGGCCCATAAATCCAACAAGAGATGGATTCAACGTGTGTTTAAAACTATCCGGCCAAGTATACGATCAATTGAGCATGAATATTATGCATTTTGAACAGGTGAAATATTACAACTTTTATCGAGAAAAAATTGCTTATATTTAGACTTACATCTTTTCCTACCACGAGGCAAAATGGATGACATACAATAACATACAATAACATTGGTCTAAGCGGGAGAACAGTGAAGGCAAAATTTATCAACCATATGTAGTATTGTCAATTACCAATTGACAGTTATCACCAATTGATCATTAACAATTATCAGTACCCGGAGGCCTTTAAACAAGCAATCACCATATTCACAATTAAAAAATGTGCCAGTAGAGGATTCATCATAACCCCTTTGAATTTACATCATTTCTCGTGAGATAGTAAAGCATACTGCATATATATCCATTAACAATTCGCCTCGATATCCTTCCACTTATACTAGGACACGGTTTCACCTCCGGGTGACCAATCGCGATAAAACTTTGTGAGGTGGTTTATGGACACCCAAACAATTAACAATGTAAGCAGCCGTTCGGGCTAACGTTCCGATTTCCAAGAGATATTCGAGGATCTTCATTGATTTTATGCACGTCCACCTATATCTGTACGGACATTTTGTATTTCTGGTGTATTTTGGGTACCAGTGTTCCTCGGGTTATGTTGATATTGTATTAAAAGAAAATTTCCGGTCGCTCCCTCACTTATTTAGCACTTCAAATCACTCTCTTACAATAGTTTAAAGATTTTCTACCTGCTTTATTTCCTACGTTCCTTATTTTACTATGTTAAATAGATTACAACAAATATGTGTAATTATACCGGTTCCTTGAAATGTGAATACTCTATATTATGTAAAAGCATCTCATCTTTTGAGCATGCTTATTGTAAGTTGGCCGAATATAGTAATGATCAACCAAAAATATAGTATTTTTCATTGATACAGTAGGAAAATACGAATTCTAGGTCTGTGCGGCGATAGTACTAGCCTAGAATCGCCTATTGTTATACTGTATTGAACGGTATTTTTCATCGTACAAATTTCACAGTATAATCGATGCAGTATACGATAACGAAGTTGCGTTCTTTCCCGTCCCGTTTAAAAGTTACCAATATCACAAAACTACCACTGGCCCGAAACTTTTGCCGAGTATGACATTGCATGATTTTCCTCGCACTCTATAACATCCTCGAATATTCGTAAGTATATCCATAAACGCTAATAAGATGAGTCGGTTGCTCAAACAGAGCAGCTGTAGATCGGGCGGAGGCAAGAGAGGAGTGCGCCGGCAGATAAGTCTATTCCGTGTATACCAGGTTGCTCGGCAAGCTCAATCGGGCGAGCGGGAGAGAGTCTGAATCGCCGTGTGAACATCGGAATGATTGCCGCGCGCTCGGCAGCTAGATGGTCGGGGGAGGGTTAGACGAGTCAAGTGGGACTGCTCGCGCGCGCGGGGCGGCGGCGGCGGCGGCTGCAGACGGAAATATACGCGAGAGAGACGTAGCGAGAGAATGTGTATATACAGGTATATAGCGGTGGGGCGCGGCTGGAGCGCACAGGGGGTTAAAGCGAGCCGCCTGGGGCCCATCAGCGCGCGTGATTGCATATTAAGCATTTGGCGCGCGGCCGCCGCTCCCGAGAAAGACAGATAGACGTTCGATCAAACAGGTGTAAGAATCGCGCGCGTGAAAAGAGAAAGTTGGCGGGGGATAGGAGTCGAGCGAGAGGATTGCTCGGGAGAGCGACTAAAAGTTAAATTGCGTTCCGCGAGTGCTCGCACTTTGGATTTCCGCGCTCGTGCGACTGGGTATTCCCAAAGCTGCAGCGCTACCGCCGCGAGACTCGACGCCGCGCATTGACGTTGAAATACGATTTAATTCTCCCACTTCGCACTTGTGACGCTGTCGAGCCACCGCGCGTCTAATCCCCGGATTTTTCCCTGTCGATTATCCGCCGGCTCGTTTCTCCCCAGCTGCTGCCGCTGCTGCTGCTGCTGCTGCTGCTGCTGTTCCTGCTCTCTCGCTCTCTATCTCTCTCTGCGGCCTACGGCCGATTAACGCGCCCCGCATGATGAATGTACACCAGCTGCGTCTATACTCGGCGGAGCTATCTCCGACGTTCTTTTGACTGCGGCCGCGAAGGCGAAATTTATCGGCCGGCGGAAGGTATACCCTCGTAAAGCCGTGGGCTCCATTTTAGGGGGGGATAGACGCGCGTGCGTGTATATCGGTGTGCCCATAGATTCTCGCGCGGCGCGCACTCCTCTCTCTATCGCGTGATGAATGAAAATTTGCATGACAAAGCAACAGCATATCGAACTGCTCTCCTCCACCCTCCCTCCCCCCCCCCTACTTCCCATCGACTGGGCTACGACCTAGTGATTGTAATACGAGAAATACGAGCTGGGGGCCGGGCCAAGACGCGTACACGTATACACACACGTAGCTGAGATTTTTCGCCTTCTCGGCGAATTCCCGCCAAGGCGATGAGCGTCCCCGAGCTGGCGCGATGGAAAATTAAAGCCGGATTAATTGAGATTGAGTGCGTGAGAGTGGCTCTTAGCTATGCGCGGCCAATTTGAATTTAAAATGACGGGAGCAGCGGTATTTTTCACCGCTCTCGGCCAGCTAATCTCGGTCAATCGTCACTACAACGCCGTCGAGGGCGAATCAGATAGCCCCTCCCCCCGCCCCGAAACCGGTGATTGATGAGGGGACTAAATACCGGGCGAGTCGGGGTTATTAGTCGATATACACACACACGCGGCCCGTTCCCAACGGGCTTAAATGCGCACTCGAAACATGTATCACACAATGCGGGGATTCTCGCGGGCGCGACTTTCTTAAACGTCTGGCGCACGGGCGATAAGCGCGTACCGGAAATTCATCGCGCGATAAATAATTTAAGGTGGACCGGACTTGGAAATCTTTGCAGGCGACGCTCGGCTGACTTTAAGTTGAAAGTTTGCAGCGTATAGCTGCACGGGATTAAACGGGGGTTACGCCAACTCTCCTCCTCGACGTGAGGACGGTCGGACCAAGGGAAAGGGAAGAAAAGAGAGAGAGAGAGAGAGAGAGAGAGAGAGAGAGAGAAGCAAAAATCCGCACCGAGACCGGCTGAGATAAGGCCAAATTAAGAGAAATAAAATGGGCTAAGTAAGGCTGATTAGGAAGACTCGTGTTCCGCTTCCGAGCATTCAGATTTCGCGCAGAGCTGGAAACGGAAGAATCTTCTTTATTTTTAATTTAAATTTCCATGTCTGCATTCTGTAATAAATTAATGTTCCAAGCAGAGCAACGACAGTACGAATCCCAGTTGAGAAAAAGTTGTCATTAATCATAGGTTTTAATGATTTCTCACCGAATATTTTGAATTTTTAATTTGAAATCTTTCATGAAGTAGTTTTATGCGAGACATCAGCAAATCTGCGGCGTGAATAAGTAATGCGATTCAATCCATCAGATGAATGCGTATACGTAAGAATACGTAGAATACTTTTGCTGGCAATATTTAGGTTTTATTTGATATTTTAACAAAGATATAACTAGAAAGTTTCTTCTCTGAACATTTGATACGACAAATTCAGTAACAACCAGAGAAATAAACTTTCACAAATGCAGGAATACATGTTCCTTATACATTTTTAGGAGGTTGGCAAAGAATCGCTCTTCGATTTTCTATGTACAGAACTACAAAACTAACGTATCTAGCGATGTATATTCATTGGATCTGCAGTGATCAGCTAATGGAAACCCACAATACAAAATGCATAAAGTTATTTCAAAAAATCATATTTCAAATTTTATTCTATACTTAAGTGAATCACGTACTGTGGTGGAGGGTTTATTGAAGAGTGGAGGAATAACATAACGTCACCGTTTCAATTCGATTCACTGTACGTATTTGCAGTGAGTCCATCGATTTTACGCATTTTTGCAAAAAGTGATTGGATATAAATACGATAAAATTTGAACCCCTTTTAAATCAATCGCATAGTATAAAGTGATCGTATACAAACTATTTATATTTAATGCGTGAAAAAGGATACATGTTTATAAAAAACTGATCACTATGTTTTCCTTAAGTAAATTTCTCGAGACGAAATGTTGAATCTCAACTATCAAATTGAGCTACTAATTCCTCATGAGAATCGGACTCTACGTAGAAAATATCGACTATATTTTGAATGGGTCTGTGCAAACTACTCGTAAGGGTGACATTTTATTCAAAATGATATCAATTTCATGACTGATGATCTTTGACAAGAGCCTCGAATCCTAAATAAAATACACTTCTTTAATAATTAAACTGTTTTCAAATTAGATTAAGCAAGATTTTGTTTATGCAATACATTGTTTCCATGTTTGAGAAGCCAAGAGTCGTGAATAACTTCCAACCTCTTCCAAAATTAAACAAAGCTATGAAACCATTCTAAATCAGATATGCAGAAATTCACAGATTTCCATCAAAGTGTTTTATATTCATCGCAACTTGACATTCTGGTATTCAACACATATTCCTGTGAGATGGGAAACACTAACGTAAAATTGATTCGAAAACTCAGAATTTAGAGACTGTTACGAATTTCTCCAATTCAAAAAAGGCAAGCAATAGTAGTTGGGAAGAGGATCAATGACACTAATCCACAACATACAAACAAATTCAATCATAAATGAGTCCATGAATCTTAGAGAGAAAGGATGAATGTTAACATGATGAAATGATTTATCTGTACATAGGGCTGTATTATTGGCGTGATATGCCTGGGGGCTATAGTGCGGAAAACAGAACGAGCCTGGGCACGTGCGCAGTAGGTCGAGGCGTGAGAGGCCAGGAAAGAAAGAGAGAGAGAGAGAGAGAGAGAGAGAGAGAGAGAGAGAAGAGGAGCTTGAGGCGATGCATAGCGCGGCCGCGTATCTTACACCTTATTACGTTTCTTAAGTAGGATATATAGTATCAGCGTGCACTTGCTTGGCGTTGTCTGCAGGCAGTCGTCGTTTTATATGAAAATTTCACGACTCGCAAAGCGGAAACTCGGCTGGTTAAACTTGGCCGGGGGCGAGGCGCGCGCACGCCGCTAAAGGAATTTAAAGCGCGACTCCTTACGACTTGTCGGTTACGAACAAGTGGCTTTTAGCCGCATAAATTGTTGGCTCGCCCGCTCGAGCGGGGCCGACCAATCGATAACAACCCATTCCCAGTCAAACACTCGCCCTTCCGCTCTTTATTCTCCTCCGCCGGATCAAAATTT
Source organism: Aphelinus atriplicis (assembly GCA_020882685.1). Lineage (NCBI taxonomy): Eukaryota > Metazoa > Arthropoda > Insecta > Hymenoptera > Aphelinidae > Aphelinus > Aphelinus atriplicis. The sequence continues at coordinate 13,787,767 of CM037074.1, read as the reverse complement.
TGCAGCGCGGAAAATACGATGTCGGCTGCTCGCTCGGGATTTATGGCATCTTCTTTGGAATTTTTAGCCTCGAGCTCGTTGCCGCGCGTTTGCCTTTGTTTCGGCTGATTGAAACGTTTTTTGAGAACTTATTTTTCAGCTCATGTCGGACCAATGCAAATGTTCAATTGACACTGACAAATGCTTCGAAATTCGAATTTATATATACTATTGATCGATGATCGATGAGAGAACTTTTCACATGAGCCAAGAGGTATTTTGGCGAGGTTGCGATATAACAAGCCTTTTTACAAATATTCCCATTTTGCAGAGTTCCTTGACATAATTTCTGATCTTGATTGAAGATTTTATGAAATTTGAGGATACTACGAAACGGGCTTTTGAGCTCTAATATACTATGCTTTTGGTTTTTCAAGGTGAAATTTCGCAGTAATATTGTAAAGCTACCTGTTTCGATAAGAGAAAGTCAATGATTTGATTTTATGAGTTAGAGCCACATTTGAAAATAGGTTACTCTCTGACTTCTTAACAACGTTTTTCTAGTTTTAAAATGAAAAATATGTTCTAATTAGGAGTAGTTAATGCAAGTGCTGAACTCCAAGAAATCATTTCTTTTTTTTTCTCACAAAAGAACTGAAAATTTCCAATTTATAAATGATGCTCTAAGAGGCTTATTATAGGGAGCTACAATTAATTATTCATTATTCCTATACCGTGAAATATCCAAAAATTCATAACGAGTTTCATAGAAGTTCCATGTAATCCATACTAATTTATTTCTAGAGAGCGTACTCACCCATAAATGGGTTCATTACTGGGTTCCTTGTACCACAGTACCAACGTCACCATATCCTCGTTTTCCGACTCCAAGTTGCAAGGCAGTTCTACTTTCTTGTCAGCCACGCCAGATACTTCGATGATTGATGCTGAAACAATTGAAATGAACAATCAGTGTTGATAGTTTAATTTCAGCTACTGAATAGAATGGTATAGTTTGACTGTTTAGTTGTTGCCAACCACATCATAAACGTTAAAGGGAGTTCCTTTTGAAATTTTAACTCACTAAATAAAAGGATCTAATTTGTATTCCTTTTATCTCACAACTTTTAAATAGTTACCTCGACAATATGGTAATAGCCCTTTTCCACGTTCTTTAACTGATTCTTTCCGTATTTTAAAATTGAGCGCTTTTTATTTTTTTCATTCCAAAAGATTTATCCAGCCAGATCCATGGGTTTTTTGATCGATTAATGATTTTCTCATAAAGTAGAAGAATGAAAAAGAGTGTTTCAGCGTAAAAAAGGGCATCCCAACATAAGGTAACTGTACCCAATTTGGCACTGTACCCAATTTGGCACAATCGTCAGATTTCGTATTTCCGGTGCTCTCTGAGCATCAGTCGCTCTTGGGTTATGTTGGGGGAATTAAAAGAAAATTTTCGGTACCTTCCCCGCCCATTTAGCCCTTAAAACCACTCTCCTACAACACTTTGAACTTTCACTTACTCATTTTTTCACCATTTTCTTATTTCACTTTTCACACTCAACCTCAAAAATCAGGTGTCAATAATTTTTATCTCTCAAAGTGTCATTACTCTTTTTTGTGTAAAAACATCTCAGCTTTCGATTGGTCTCATCAGTTTTCCTAAAATTATTTTTTATCCTACTCAAATTGCTGTTTTTCGCATCAAAAAAAAGTGTACCCAATGTGCCCCTCTGCGCGTTTTTAAATGGGAAGATTGAGTGAAATCATTGAATATTTGTATAGACATATTACGATGATTTAGACGCGTATTTTTGAGTTGTATGTTAAAAATTTTGTATAAATATCACTGGGAACATAATTGAGAGTTTATTTCAATGTCAATTGGATCGTCCCTGTAGGCCTATATAGGCTGTAGCTAATGATTAAAAAATTGTGCCAAATTGGGTACACGTTTTGTGCATTTAGCTTTTTTGCGTTTTTTTTTAAATTGCGATTTTCGATAGGTTAAAGTAGTCGAATGATGATTATGAAGATGGTTTCTAATAGGTATTGAGCTAAGCTTTGAGATGCCATTCACAGAATTTTAAAATTCGAAGTCTATCATAGTCAAATTCGCGAAAAACCCTTAGGGGGGGGCACATTGGGTACAGTTACCTTACTTCCAATATTGTAACGTAAAAGTACTATCTAATTTCCTAGCTCTTTTTTCAATAGATTGAATTGCTTTACTATCTCCCTTATAAGTAAGTAGAATTCTCTTACGATTTCAAGAATAGTTATTTGCGAGGAAATATTTTGATTTAGGCTTTAGACCTTCTTGTCTGACAATTTGAATTCCCCCAACAGACTTTACAAGTTTTGACGCGTATACAAACACATCTCTGTAATCCTCTTCCCTAAAAGCATTACGAAGATACTAGAGCAAAGATGGGAGGCTAAGACTGCCAAGATCGATTATCTTACATGCAAAGTCCAGATTACTTACAGATCTAGTGAAACTTAATAAAAACTAGATTGAAAAAAAATGTTTGCTCATGAATACGTAATAACTGTTCAAAAACTTTATGGGCTCGAAAATGGCTAATTTTCGAGTATCACTCGCGTTCTTACGGATTAAACTGCTGATTGAACTAGCCCCTCTATTTGAATGCATTACTGATAAATCTTAACTCGGGAAAGCAAAAAGTATCCAACATCCCAAAAAAGAGCAAACAAGAGAATTAACTGGCTTTCGCGGAACCACTTCATCCGGGTACTCTAGTTGGCTGGCTGTTTTTACACCAGCATGCCAGCAGCGGCAACAGCGGGACCCCATCTGCCTCATCAGATTTACACGCAGGTAGTTCGTAGCTGCAGCAATTTAACGAGTTTCGCGGCGTGGCGCGCTGGTGGGTTACGCGCTACCGACTTTTCGCCCTTCATCCTCTTAAATCGGGGGAAGAAAGAAAATTCCCGATTATCCGCGCAAGATGTGTAGTTGGTGGTCGAGTGCGATGAGAAAACGAGAGAAAAAAAAATGGAAAAAGGATAGAAAGGGAAAGTTGAACTATGCTCCGCGCAGGTAATTACTTTACTTCCAGCAAATTATACTCGGGACTACGGGAGTATTGTGACTGATCCTTTTTTCAGTCAAATTCGATTAACTTTACGATTTCCGTGAAAGCTTCCTACGACTCTCTTTCATCTCCCAGCCCAAGCCTATTGAACTTCATTTTAATTTTTTTTAACTTTCAAAAGTGGGATCTCGCTTCGCCTGGTCATGCTATACTTTTTTTTCTCTCGATCCCATTTTGCGTTACATAGGACTCCTCTGCACTGTAACAGAGTTTGCTTGATTGAATGAAGAGATATTCATGGTATGTCGTAACTCTGCGAGGAAGTTCTTTGTAACTTTTTTCTTCAAAAAATCACGCATTGCAGTGAAATTCACCCACTGCCGAAATTACGTGCTCGGGAAACAAGTCCAAGTAAACATAGTATTTTGAAATCTATTGACTTAGCTAGGAGACGACAAAATCAAATAGCGCTATTTCATCGCTCGAATCCATAGATTTTAGTTGATAATACCGAATTCATAGTTCGGGTCGAGCGTACGATCCATCAATATGTTGGAAACTAAGAGCACCGCGTGTATCCGTGGAGTCCATCGTGAATGCGAATGTTGTTACTTCAAACTCGGCCCGAATGAAAATGCATTTAGCGACGTTGTTAACGCTGAACGTCCCATCAGATCCATCATCACTGGCGTTTTCGCGCGACTTGCGCTCGCCCTCCTTAAATAATTCATCTCAATTTAATACTAAGCGACTCGGCAAATTTGAATGCAGAATCACACCCCCGACGACCGAAAATTAATAACACCCGCACTTGTTGACGCTGGCCATTATCGGCGGGGCTCCCCTCGCGTGTATATACATACACACGTATACACGCCATCAGCAGCAGCAGCAGCAGCTCGTCGGAGCAAGACAGAGAGAAAGCCGGCGGCGCGCAGAAGAGAACGAGGGACTCGAGCGGTGAAATACATTCATGAAGCTCGACAACGCGAGCCGGCGCATACCACCGACGGATTATAAGTTCGCGAAAAGTTGTGCGCCCCTCCCCGGAACAATTTCATTTATCACGGCAAAAATGCCGGTTAAACTGGCGAGCGAGCCGTAAACTTTTGAGGGGCTTTGTCGCCGCGGAGAAAACAGGAAGTGGCGCCCACCGCAGCGAGTATAAGAAGAATAACCGACGCGCCTTCGCCGCGGCCGAGCGAATATTACGGGCGGAGATGCCGCGCCGACCAAATTGAATAGGCTTGATTGTATCCGCGACGGGCCGCAGGGGTGCGCCTCGTCTCTCTCTCTCCCTCTCTTCTGATACGTATTTCCCCTCAGGATGAAATGCTCCGCGCGAACCGCCTGATTATGGATGGGCAATGCAAAGCCGCTGCTGCCGCGGCCAATTCATTTTCCTCTCTTTCGGGAATGGGATCGCGCGCGCGCGAATGCCGAGGTCTACCGAGGCGGATTTTATTCGATATACAAGCTGAAAAGTTCAACGAAATTTTCCCATTAATAACGCGAGCCCGGGAAGTTTGCGCGCGCCCGCGTCATTGCGATATCCTCGATGGAGTACGCGTTTTTTCCGTCTCGCCGTTTCGAATATATTTCAAATCAACGTCGGATCTCATTGTCGATTTACTCCTGTGTCAAATATACCAGCGTATACACGTACCGCAGTGTGCGTAAGAGGGATTCATCTGTCCATTATGACGGCACGATTCTCCAAACAAGTCCGATTACGAAAGCTGCAGCGTCTTTGGGACGCTGGAGTATTCATGGCTCCTCCCGAACGGGGTTAGTTAATTCAGGAACAGAGCTCCGGTTAATGCGCGAACCTGCTCCAAATATAAAACGAGAACGAGCCAGTATTTAGGGAGGAGGGGAAGGGAGAGGGCAAGGGCCGGAAGACAAGCAAATTTCGCGTTGCCTGGCGCGCGCGTAATTTGTTTTTAAATAGGCATTAGCCGGTAACGATCGACACTGGAGTTCAGCCCGGCGATGATTTGGGAATTCGAGCTCGGAGCCTTTGTGCCCGGAGAGTAGATAGAAAAACGGCTCGTTTTGTCTTTATCCGCGCTGAATCCAAGAGAGAAAGAAAGAGAGATAGAGCCAATGCCCGCGCGTCTCTTGTGCTCTTTGTCGAACAGCAGACGCGGCGCGCAGAGATCCCAGCGCGCCCACCCGAGACACGAAGCAGCGGCAAATAAAAAGCCCACCAACAGGTCGCGTTAGTTATTTTATCAGTCATTCAGGCTCTCGCCGTGCTTTGAAACAACACAGAGACGCGCGCTCCAGAAGCTCATCTGTTAGCGCCCACTCGAACCTCGCTCCCCTTTTCACCCGTGCCGCCCTCCCCTCCACCCTCATCCTCTCTCGTTCTCTCTCTCTCTATCTCTCAACGGGTTAACGGAGACGGAGATAGAGAGACGCGCGGGGGGCAAAGGGCATTTCAAGGCGGGCGTAACGTCAAATCGTCTCGTTTACATAATCGCATGCGCGCCCGCGAGAGAGAGAGAGACTCAGCCGCTGAATACTAATTGAATTCTTTGAATTTTAATGTAGTCTGGGGCGCGCGCGCGCGAAAGAGAGAGAGACGGAGCGTACTATTGCCTATCTATTCCGTCGTGTAATTGTGTACGATTTTATCTGTCGCAGTACTCGCAACAGTCGAGTGCTGCATAGTTGGCTGCATTGGTTGTAAGTCAAGGGTTCGTGGCTTTGTGACGTTACGAGCCGGGCCTTTTCGACGGTCGTTCAGTGCTATATACCAGCGCCACTTGGATAAAACAAAACAACTGATAATCGAACTCTCGAAAGCACTGCACGGCCGATTGATCATTTTACGAGCTATTCCATTCGTCCGTATTTGTTTGCAGTTTCGTGCGTATATACGTACTCGGGTTCGCGAATATATATGTTTTGTTAACGTATCGATGCAGACGCTTCTCCCCGGAAATTCCTCGATTATTTCACACAATCTCGATATTGCTTATAAAAATGCTTCTCCAATTGAAGTGTTTCCGTCTAACGGAAATCCCGAAATTTGTTTATTACAATTGACAGTTCTCATAGTGGAAATTCAAATATAACTGCTTACAACTATCAATGATATCGATTTCTTGAACATTAAATTTGATAATTTGAAGAAAAAAATGAGGAAAATTTATGAGCGAGCCGATGTTATTTCTCTTTGCTTACTTAGAATCGTTTCTTGTCAAATTGTAATACAGAATAATTCATGAGAAAAGGAATAATAATGCGGACTCAATAATATCGTGCTGGTTAAACTCGCTTCGAAGAATCTTTTCCAACTATCCCTTTTTTTCGGATTCATGACATTGGGCTGACACACTGTCCAGTGAATTCGAATGAATAACCGAAAAATATACTAGTTCATACTGTACATTCCTGTGAGTGGATAAAAAATTGGATAAAAGCTGATTGTCCTCGAGATTACAGGGACTGCGATGTTGATTTTCATGGGAGAATTCTCTCTGTGTACTCTATGCCGAATACGTGTTTGCTTATATTCCTGAAAATGAAGAGAATGCAACAGACAGCGAAACAGCAGAAAGCAACGATCATCTAACTAATTAATTCATGTAGCAAAACAACACTGGCGAGTGTGTAATTATTTTTTGCTCCAAAGAGCCAAAACAACACTTGTGAGTGGGTAATTATTTTTTGTTCCAAAGTGTAAAACATTTTTTCCGTATCGTTGTATTTGAATAATAATTCAAATATGCCAAAGTTTCCCATTCCGCGGGGAAAGGGGAGTTTTCATTTTCGTAGCAAAAAATTATAACCAGATTTCGTTGAATTTTTATAGCGTTCACGAGCGTATGACACGATTTTTTTGGGTCATATACTACCCAGGCGGTCTAGCGCGAAATAACCTGACCGTACAGCTATTCTTTACGTAGAATGGAAAAATAACTCTTGGCCCAAGTACGTACCTTATCTTGAAAAATCGCTCGAGTGACTTATTTCGGCGAGAAGAAAAAAAAACGGAACGTCCATCAGTTCCAAACACCTCAATTCAACAATAAAACTCTTCCTCGGATGTAATCGTAAATGAAAGTTCCGTCATTCGCCTCGAGGACTAACGTCCGCGCAAAATGCACCTGCGCTTCATAGGTCGAAACGAAGACTTTTACTGTGCGAATCTCGGATTCGAAAGGGCCCGGGTAAAAACTTTAGCTCCGTCAAAGCGAGCCGAGGATGGGGGTCGGGGGACGGAAAAAAGCGAGCCACGGGACAGCAGCTGCGCATCAGCGTCGTCGGTGAACAAAGCCAAAGGTCGAGCCATATTTTGCAGGAAACGAGATCCAATCGTGAATTCCCAGCAGAGACTCAGCGATCGCTCCAATAAAACCCTCCGTATACCCGTCTGTTCGCGAGCCGGATGATTTCGCGCGAGCCGTATATACCAGGAGGGGGGAAAAAAAGAAAAATCGGGGGGCGGCGGTCGCGCGTCGGGGCATGATCGATAATAAATTCGGTGCAGGACGAGAGAGAAGTTGGCCGAGCAAGTGCGGTGGTGCGCGGGCGGTATTAAAAACGAAATCCCGGGACGCTGATCGCCGGGACGTAATGAGAATACCGGCGCGTCCTCGCAGGGGGATAAAAGATATCCCGGGTTGGCGAGCGCGAGCGCAATATCGAGGCCGCAATATCTTCAAAGACGACGAAGCTCTCAGAATTCACTTACGCGCCTGCACCTCGGCGCGCGGCTATAAACGCGCTCGCGCGACGACAGCGAGATGCAGCCTCTCGTCAGCGGACAATCAAATCCGGATGGAAAAGCGTTATTTACGAGCGCACCTCTTTCGTGCTATTACAAAGCAATTTACGGCGCCAGCGACCCTCGCCCCCCCGAGTATTACAGCGGCCGAGTTCGCACTCGCTACGTATGTATAGCGCGAATACATCCACGCGCCGCGCTTATGACCCTTTGCACCGCAGCCCGTCGCGAATACTTAGATTGATGAGCGACTCTCGCACGCGCGTGTATGTATATATATCGCCCGAGCCGCCGCCTCGTTCTGTGCTATTGTATATATATACACACCCGATGGCATTGCACACGCTACTGCGTTCGCGAATCAACCCTTGTTACACCGCGCCTTGACAACTTTGTCCCGTCGCGTGTGAATATTAACTCACGTCCCTTACAGCCGGAAGTTTCACTGCGTTTGAGATGGTACAGTTCGTGCAACGGTTGGCTGATCCCCCGGACAAGTGGCTCGGGGCGAAAAGAACAACAGAGCACGAGGCGGTTTGCAACCAGTGTAATTCACGGGGGGAAGCTGTTTAGACGCTGTATACTCAAATTTGCAGTCTAGAGCAGTTTGTTGAATCGCGACTCTGAAGATTGCGGAGAACTCGAGAGATCGAAAATCCCACCCGAAAAACTAATTACTAGTTTCATCTGAATTAAGCAAATAAGAGCGGATGAATTTTTAATTTTCTCGAAAGCGTTAAGAAATTGGTAGTACGGAGGATCGCAAAGGCAAATATAATCTAGATGAGAAACTGACAAAGTCATTAGTATTTCTCATTAAAATCCAAATGAGTTTTTAACTTCTTGAACTTCCATTATGCCGTTAGAATCTTGAATGAAGATCGATTGGTAGATGAAGTTGGGGGGTCGGGCGGCGATTATCGGAGAAAGATTCTACACTACGGTTCGACGGTCTAAAATTTGAATGGAACACCCTTGTTACACACCCGCGAGTGGTACGTATTACGCTGATGTTTCGTTGTGAATTGAAAATTGTCCCTATCGACAACCGTCGGCCCAGGACGATATGAAACGCGACGTCTTGGCGATTTCTCGAGGTACCAGACGAAAAGGAGAAACGATACATAAATTTTCATCGGTGTCTGCCGTATACGAAGGGCATTGATCCAATTACGCGGTACAGTGAGAAATACGAGCTGGGAATTCAGCCCAGTGACCCGAATTCGAGAGCCCGGAATTACCAGGTAAACCGAGCGCTGCGGTCTAATTATTTTTGGAAATTCGAAGTCGGGTAATATTGGCTGATATCGGTTGCTGGCAACATACACAAACACACACACATACATACACAAACACTCCCATCCACCCACAATATCGATAGGGAGCAGCAGTTTCTCGGCTCTCGAGGAGAGAAAAATTCGAATCGAGCTCCGGTGGAGCAGGCAGCGTTTCTGCCGCGCTAATTTCCACTTGGCCAAGTTCGCGCGCTCCTTGCATCCACTCCTTTTGGGGCGAGGGCGCCGCGCCGAATTGATATCACCGAGAGGAATCTCATTACCCTTCCCCCTCCCCCTCCCGCCTCTTCGGTACGCCAACTGCGAAGCGGAGCGACTGGAAATGTTGGCGCATTAGAGCCGTAAACATATATAAGTGCACAGACAACACACAGCGGGGGAGAGAGTGTATACGTATATATATATACGTGCGCGTATACGCGCAGTGCAGTTGTTAATCGCGAGCTCGCGCTTATTGTATGTTCAGTACTCTCCGGCAGGCGGGATTGCGCGAGAGTTTATACGGCTCGCGACGCCCTGTAGCGTGAATCACAAATGCGCGCAGTTAAATGCGCATCGATGAGCGCCTTTATCCGCTCGCCCGCGCTACCAATCCAAGATTACACCCCTCCCTAAACACTCCATTTATTTCACGCGGATAGGCATAAGCAAACTGAATGGACAGCGCGCGGTTGTGCGCGTGAAGTTTTCAGCCTCTCTCTCTCTCTCTCTCTCTCTCTCTCTCTCTCTCTCTCTCTCTCTCTCTCTCTCTCATTTACTTGGCGCAAGGTACATATCGCGAACGCGCGCGCTCCTTAGAGTGTGATTTGAAACGCGTCCCACTAAATCACTCGCTCGCAAAGCAAGCGCACCGGTTTCATACATCCAGAGGAGAATTCATTGAGAATCAAGGTGATATATTACCACAAAAGTTAAAGTGTCTTCTCCCCGATGCGAAAGTGGCTCAACTAGATGATAGTTGTCCCTTTAATCTTATAGACCGAACTTGCGTCATAATGACTCGCCATTGGTAATTTATCATATTCATCTGACGATTGTCGATCGTAGATTTTACATTGTTACATTGTTTCGTCGCTTCCTTATTGGAAGGAAGAAATTGGAATTCGAGGATCATATGCACCAAGTTGGATCGTGCGCGTATTCATCCGTTACTACAAAAAGAACTGACATTCTACATTTTTTTTCCAGCACGCATTCAAACGCACACAATTCAAAACCCGCACTTGTCGTTATACTCACGCGAAACTCTCGTAGAAAACTAATAATCGAGGATCGGGCGTAGGATGGGATTGGGATGAGCGGCGTGTTTTCGGGTCGGTTTTCGTTGCGCACAAGTATCACGGAACAGATTGGCCCGTGGAGAATCTCATAAGAGCCGCGGTCGGAAGGGCTCGCCACGCAGGGCTCCAGGCTATACACGGGCATACGCGTATCGCGCGGCAGACTGGCCGACATGCACATAGAGACAGCTCGCTCGTGGCGCAGGCCGTCGATATACGCGTTTATGTGCACGCTCGAGAGCCCTGGCGCACGTGAGATCGCGCCCTCAAGATTTACCTCGCCCCGCGGGACAATTAAAAGATCGTCGCGCGTGCGCTCGCCGCTGATCGATCAGCCGTTGATTATATCACCGCCTATTACGCGCCGAAGACGATCGATCGATCGATACATATATATATGGGTTATTCCACCGTTGGACCGCGTGAAATCACGGCTCACCTTGCACCGCGCACCGGCTACTCCGGAGATCCCGCCCCTTGATTAAACGTATCGATCACGCGGCTGAGCGACTCGAAAATTGGCCGCGGTCAGGGATAAAACTGCTTTCAATCTCCATGAGAATGAGCCAGCTGCTTGACGGTGCTCGTATAGACTGTATAGAGAAATGGCACAGCTCGTATACTGCTCTTGCTTTTTTGAGCATAATTACGAAAGTTTTAATGATTGAACTCGCGGATTCGAGGTTGATGATGGAAAAAGCGCAGTTTTGTGGTGACTGTTGAAAATTAGAAATTTCGGGAAATGTGTATAATTTGGATGATTTCTTTCCGAGGATACTTTTCCCAGCGCTCTGAAAGTTACGATTTCATAGACGGATCATGTACGATTTTATTTTTCTACTTTTCCATATTTGACTTGCAAAGTGTATTGACAGTCGGATTTCGAAGAGGCTGGTTCAAACACGATTTTCACGTGTATACGTTGAAAATACACTTGCGTTAACTAATCGTGATACGCAACGTGTTTCAATTCGAATATTTTCAGATTCTAGGAAGCCGAATTTGGCATAAGGTAACTGTACCCAATGTGCCCCCCCCTAAGGGTTTTTCGCGAATTTGACTATGATAGACTTCGAATTTTAAAATTCTGTGAATGGCATCTCAAAGCTTAGCTCAATACCTATTAGAAACCATCTTCATAGTCATCATTCGACTACTTTAACCTATCGAAAATCGCAATTTAAAAAAAAACGCAAAAAGGCTAAATGCACAAAACGTGTACCCAATTTGGCACAATTTTTTAATCATTAGCTACAGCCTATATAGGCCTACAGGGACGATCCAATTGGCATTGAAATAAACTCTCAATCATGTTCCCAGTGATATTTATACAAAATTTTTAACATACAACTCAAAAATACGCGTCTAAATCATCGTAATATGTCTATACAAATATTCAATGATTTCACTCAATCTTCCCATTTAAAAACGCGTAGAGGGGCACATTGGGTACACTTTTTTTTGATGCGAAAAACAGCAATTTTAGTAGGATAAAAAATAATTTTAGGAAAACTGATGAGACCAATCGAAAGCTGAGATGTTTTTACACAAAAAAGAGTAATGACACTTTGAGAGATAAAAATTATTGACACCTGATTTTTGAGGTTGAGTGTGAAAAGTGAAATAAGAAAATGGTGAAAAAATGAGTAAGTGAAACTTCAAAGTGTTGTAGGAGAGTGGTTTTAAGGGCTAAATGGGCGGGGAAGATACCGAAAATTTTCTTTTAATTCTCCCAACATAACCCAAGAGCGACTGATGCTCAGAGAGCACCGGAAATACGAAATCTGACGATTGTGCCAAATTGGGTACAGTGCCAAATTGGGTACAGTTACCTTAGATCGAAGCGACGATACTCGCCGGTGGAAATTCCAATCTGTCGTTTCGAAAAAGTACGTGTAGCTCATCGTCCACTCCGACGAGAACAAATAAAATTGAAAGGATGAAGCTTCGGGCGGAACTTTGGAGCGCGCGCTCCTCGTCGCGTAAATTCAGATAGGCTTTAATCTTCATATAACGAGCCGTCGCGGGGCGCGCTCGATGTTGCGCAGCCAAAATGTAATCCACTTCGTGTACTCTTCTCAGCGATCGCAATGAGAGAATTCCGCCGGTGTACAGCAGAAAATTGGGATTCGAGCCGGACGCGCGTGACTCGCGAGCGCAGCAAATACTCAGAGCGCCCAAATCTGGATTTCTACGGCAGCGGCGTGTGTGCTGCTGCTGCTTTATTTGCCGGGCCACTCGAGGTCGAATGCAGTTCTCGTTCCTGCTGCATGCCGATGAAAAATCCGGAGAGAAATCAAGGGGAGGCCCGAACTCTGCATTCGATTTCGTTAGCAGATACTCTCGACGGTCAGGCGTGAAATAGGCCGATGGACGCGTGCATTACGCCAGCGTGTATAAGCCATTCCACAAGGCCGCGCTCTGAACTGTACACGCGTATTCCGTTGTTATTTTGTTGCTATTCCGTTGCGCCAAAAAGCAATTTTGCTGCTACGGCCAGTTCCGAGAAACTACGGCTGCGTTAATGTTACGCTATATAGCGTTTAGGTTACAAAAGGACGACTGTCGGGCAAACTGTCAATATGCTAATTTTTCGAAGAGCTTTTGTGAATAAGCTTCGAAAGTCTCGCGATGACATATTTCAATTTCCACGAAGAGAGCTCGCATAATCGCGTAACCGTATTTTGGTCAGGCACCGTGTTGCATTTCATCCAAATCCGATTCTTTCGCATAAAATCCCATCGAGAGGTCTAGGGTGATAAAAGACCCGTCACATGCGTACGCTGATCCCAAACATACATGGATATTTTTTGCAGAGATTATTCTCATTGCGTGTATAGGTGAAGCGAATGCTGACAATGAGAGAAATAAAATGTGGAGACGAGAGCCGTTTGACCGGATATTATTCACGTGTGAGATCATTATTGAGATGCGTAGATAGATGAAGGGGTTACTAAAGACCAATTCTTCACTTGGGATAGTAGTGCAATGACTGTCCACCATTGCCAGACAGAACGACTCGCGATAAATGCCTACTCTCACAGTACATCGAAAATGTATATTCACGAGATATGCTGCTGGAGAGTTCGTTACATAAATTCAATGCATCTTAATTTTGTTCTTGCTGCACATGGCTTTTCAAACATGTATAACCGTCTCAACCAAACAGTCTAAGCCCTCGAAACGCTCTCATTTGGAAGTAAAGCGACATTTTAAGAAGCTATAATGCTTAAGCCTCCCCTCCCCGCCTCCAAAGGGAAAATATTACCGAGTTCTCTACACACGACTCACTCATGCACTCTTTTCTCTTCCTCTCGTTCCTCATTCACTTCCTTCCCCTTCCCCGCCCCCTCATCCCCCGCCCCGCGGGCTGCGATTTCTCATCCGATTGTGAGCCGTTTTCCATGAATAATGGGCTCACCACTCCCGATGTCATTATGAAGTTAAAGAGGATCAAATGAGTTCGCAATTTTGTACGGAGATAGAAACGATTTTCACCGGCGTATCAACACGTTCTTTTCTTTTTACCATCCGTCGTATACACGGATATCGGAAAACTTGGCTCACCCGGTTTTTCCCTGGTAGAGGAGATGGAGAAGAAGAAAAAAACCAGAGATAGAAGGTGAACTTAAGAGCAAACGTCGCATTCGGCCTACACTTGCAGTTTCAGCGTCGCCCTGCCAGCTCGTGTGTATGCTCGACGCATGCCAAATTCTTTTACCTCGTTTCTCCATTCCCTCTAGTATTCCTCTCTTCTCCCACTCCCCCCCCCCCGCCCGCCCCTCACCCTTTTCCCAAGTATGGCACGTTCCTGCTTTCCCCATCGTATCCGAAAGTCTTCTTTTCATCCGTTCTTCGATTTGCCGAAACCAATTTCAACCATTGCGATTCTTCTAAACCTCTTCTTTTCTGTCTCCTCATTCGGTGTATGTGTATTCGCTCTTGTCTGTTAGAAAATACTACCCCATTCACTGCTGTTTTTGAGCAAACAAATTGCTCCAACTGAGAGAAAAGAGAGAGACAATATGAACATCTTCCACAACGATTAAGAAAGATCGTTGGCGCGTGATCTAAATCCCTTCCAAGTTGACCTCTGCCCGCGATGCTGCGCATCCGAAATTCGACTAGTCCACGAAAATCCTCTTCAATGTACAGTCGCGATCACTCGTGGATGCTCCTAGTGTACCGAACAAGCTCTCGCGGATCAATATACGTACGAGTCAATATTTAGCTGCAATTCCAGCTCTGTCCATTGCACTAGTTGAGTGGAGCAACAACGGTCTAACCGTCTTGGCCAACACGACACCGACAGCTCGTCAGCTATCCGCTCCAGGGACACTGCGCCAACTCGTTATCCCAGTGGACGACTACATCATCCGGTGGCTTACTCGCTCTTTGAATACGCGAAGCCCCAAACTGCGACCACGATCCGCGTCCGATCGAAAAACCCACCGCGAGCCTTTTACCTTGTACAATATAAATGGGATTCCGCGGTTTGTCCCGATTCTTCATATTCGATGATAGAGGGGAAAAATGGATTCATCGGATTTTCAGTCGGACGCGGCTCTTGGTAGCCCAAGTGGATAATTGTGATAAGTGGAATTATAATCGATATATAGGATATCATAATTGTTACGAATATTTCACAATACACGTGTATCGGATAATCCCCATTGTTATTTCATTACCAATAACCAACAGCTTGAATTCTAACATTTCTCAGAATTCGAACGAACAGATTGGTATTCCCTCGAAGTCGGTGGCTAGTAAAATTCAACATTTTTGTTTTTCACGTGTAAATTCAATTGTATCCTATGGACACGAAGATTATTTATATTTTAAAATCTAAAGTTTATAATTTCGAGGTAGCAGTTGCTAAATATCGTTACAAGATTTCGATAATTGACTGGATAGATGCAGAGATATTGGACGTTCCTTTAAGGATCTTTCATGATTTCAGCTAGAAAAATCACAATACCGTATTTGCACTCTGTGAATTAGGAAGAGAGAAGAAGATTGGGTGGGGATCAAATCAGACAGGGGATAGAGAGAGAGAGAGAGAGAGTTGCGGGAAGTTGAAAATCGTCAAGGCACCTCACACGCAATCTTCTTCTTTGCCGTGCGTTTACTTTTCTCTCGATTAGTCTTTGATCCGGGGTCTGAAAAGACGCGACCCCTCGCTCTACGTCTCTACAGCTACTAGCAGCTTAACTTTCAAAGAAATTTCGCGCCTTCAAGTCTCTCTTCTCTATATACCCGTATAACCCGGTCGAGTGCGACGTAAGTATACATCGAGACGCTCTCCTTTTTCAGCTCTCGAGCGCTCGCGCCTCAGTGCGTTTGGCGCGGGCGCGAATTCTTCTTAGTTCGCTCCCTTCTTTTCCGGGCTGACAGGCGGTGGCGGGCTGGGTCATCGAATTACGCTAGGCAAAAGTTAAACGAGCACTGGGTAGGGAGGTGGGGGGGGGGGCGGCAAGGAGACCGGCTAAATAGCCCGTTAGCCCAGTCCGCCGGCCAACTTGTGAGGCTTGACTGACTTCTCCATTACGGCGTGAAAAGAGAAGTTTCAGCCGGGGCTTTTCTCTCTTTCGCCTTCGTTTGCTCTTTCAATTCTCCCCCTTAACGCAGCGGAATATGAGACGAGACTGCGCGCACGTTCCAATATCGTTCGGTGGCAGTTTCCCTCTTCTCCCTCCACCCCTCCTCCAACCACGCCGGCAACCATGTTTGCCCTTCATAATTACTGTTTGACATTGATAATTACCATTTTTTATCTCCACAGCATATAATCTGTATGGGGAGAAGGGAAAATGTAGTGGATTTTATTCAGACTCGGCTGATTGCTAATTCACAGTGGTCTTTGATGCAAGAACACTAATGATCTCGGTTTTCATTACGAAGGTGTGAGTTTTTGCACAAGGTTATTACGAATGTATGCTATGTAAGCCGATTTTTATGAGTCGAGTGTTCAATTGGCTCGAGTAATGATGAAAAATACACATTCCCAAAGGAAAAACCGCTAGTGAGAGGGACGAATTCAATAGGTAGTTGTTTTTTTTTTTTGAGCTCAGTAACTACCAACGATTCCTATCCGAGAACGAAGCGTATCAAGTCCGAGTAGGCTGCCGGCAAAGGAGTTTGCCATCTACTGTCCGACCTACGGCTGGCAAACAATAAAACTCTCGCAAAGCTCCTTTCCTTCTCGCGCTCGTACTTGATCTCGCTTTCTCAGAAAACCCGGCTCTTCAAAGCAAAACGATTGATCACTTGGGGGATTGAATGGAGTGAAACCTTCTGATTATTGGCTGTAATCTTCCTGGAAGATTGTACTTTATTCGTTTAAAATCTAAAATCAAAGCATCCGCAACTAGTGGTTAATAGTGAACGTTCAAGGGATGAGAGGAGAGTTGTTAAAATGGACAGAATGACTGACAAATCTGTTGATCCGTAATGTAAAAGAAGACTAACTAGATTTTATATGGATTATCCGTTGTACTTTGTTCGTTCGTCAATTTTTCCGCTAGACAATCATTGAGTACCATTTTGTTCTAAGTTTCATGAAGATGCGATGATTTTTATGTGAAAATTGTATATAAGATTTTAACGATCCGATGGTCAGTCTTGGATACAGTTTGGTAGGTTTACTCAGCCACGCGCAGCTCGAGCTGTATCAGTTTTGGAGATAATCCGATCTCCACTAGAATCATATCTTTTTATAATGGTAGATGAATGGGACGAAAATAATACATGCATATAACATCGGTTAACTGAAACTCATAGAATTTTGAGGTTTACTTTTGAGAGTTACGCAGGAGAGCCTAGGTTTATCCAAGGAATATAATATGCAAACTTACTGAGATATATGTGACCGAAGACACTAAAGAATTCATGCTTAAAACTTTTATCAAGAGTTCTTTTGAGCTCCAGTGTTATAAACCGTCGAACAGAGGCTTTTTATAAGTAATAACTCTCGTTGAAGTCGATGATTGTGGTATTCCTCGATCCATGTACAGATGAATTTAGATTGCAACCGGCCTCGTTCAGAGTTTTACTGAGGTTTCTATTCAGGTTACTTTTACTTCGAATGAAATAACACTGGAAGACATAATTCCGCTTTAAATTTGATCTTTCCAGTTGGTTCTTTCTCAGTTTTTTATTCTCAAGCTCTACCTGCATATTCATTAGTTCAAGAATTTGCATAATTTTTCTGTTTCGAGTTAGCTTGTAATTAGCTAACTAACATGATTTAATTGATATAGACGTTAGGATAGAATAAACACTATCATTTCAATAATCATCCAATCGAGATAGAGATTTTTAACAATAGGAGAAGTAATTGAATGGTCTTGGTTGAAAATATTATTCATGACTTGATTGCTTATCTTTCATAATCTTGTCGAAGTGACGACGGACAAGAGGAATCATTGTGAAATACAGTCATATTACATCTGCAAAACAAATTTTCCAACGGAATGAACTTTTTAATCGGTAAAAATAAACAGGGTTAAGATAAAAAGTGCAGCAGCCACGGGCGATTAATCACCGCAAATGCCTGAATTATTCACTCGGTTAATATTAAATGTTCTTCATTCTAGCTCGGGGAACATTTCATTAAAACCAAAAAGCATTTTCATGCTAATGTAAGTACCACATCAATTCCTAAATTCTTAGCCGAGGTGCGCGCCCGCGCGAGGGAGAAAGAGAGAGCCTTTGTTTCTTACTTCTTTTTGTTCCGTCCGCCGAATTATTCCGGGGGCGCGAGACCGTCAGTCAGGTGAGTGAATTAATCTTTCCGCAAGACTGCTCTCGAAACGTGCCCCGAGCGAGTGCATGGAAAATTGTGCAATATTTCCCCTCGACGCGCCTGACAAACGACGACGCCCGGCATTATCATTTACAGCACGGCGCAACTGCACGGCGCAACTGCACGGCGACCTCGCGAGGCAAGAAAAGCAATCAAAAACGGCACAAGTCCTTGAACTTGCGGCTCGAACTGGTCGTTAAGTCGGGGCGGATAATTCATAAGCCGAACAAGCAATTTGGCCGGGCGCAAGTTGCCGTGGGGAAGAGCGAACGATAGAGACACCGAGAGAGAGAGAGAGAGAGAGAGGAGGAGGGGGAAAGGGAACAAAAAACGGCTCTGCCGTGACGACGTTGCACAGTAGAGCGGCTCAAAGTTCGGTCAGACGACTCGGAGTGTGCGCTGGACAAGCAGTCGCCTACAAGTTTTTAGGAAAAAAAAGTAGGGGAAAAAAACCGTAACAAACTTTCAAACTCGATCCACCTTAGAGCACTCGCAATTCCAGTGGCTAGATTATTTCTCGAATGGAGAGGACAGCGCGGCGTGAAATTGCCGCTGCTTTTGTCACCGAAAAAGAATTTTTAGGAAAGCTGTAAAACTTTCCCTGCGTTCGATTGTTTCGTTCTCTCCTTCTGCCGAAGCACGTGCTTGCCGGTTACTTGTCTGTTTCATTTCGAGCTTTTGATTGGGTCCATTGAGCTTCGATCACTCAAATTCTGGTACGGCTTCATATGAGGTACAGTACATTCTGAGAATCACTTCAACTCAGCAGAGTCGTGAGATGGTTAACGACCTATCTCATTGAAATTGCGGAAAAATGATTCTTCTCCCAATTTGATCCGTTTAGAATCACTTGTACCTGTCAGGTTTCCGAGCAACCCGAACATATTCTATCAATCCCTGGAGAAAAAGCCAAGCTATTCTAAATGCGAACGGCACACCCGATACAGTCGGAACTCGAGGCCGGATAGGAGGGCTCGAGTGGTATTGGGGTCGATGGCCGGCAGCATTTACCTCTCGCTGCAGCGGCCGCGGCAATTTTTTCCAGCTCTCCGATTTCCTTATAATCCTTCCGACTCGTCAGCGCGTGGCGTCCTGTAATTATG
The DNA here is from genome assembly GCA_020882685.1 of Aphelinus atriplicis. Taxonomy (NCBI): domain Eukaryota; kingdom Metazoa; phylum Arthropoda; class Insecta; order Hymenoptera; family Aphelinidae; genus Aphelinus; species Aphelinus atriplicis. The sequence goes on along the minus strand of CM037074.1, from coordinate 13,768,506 downwards.
CCCCTCGGTTTTGCGGCCGTGAGTAAGCCGAGAGCAACTGTGTCTCTTGCCGTTAGCATCTCGCATTCGCCAGCTCGGGGTGCCAGTGCATCGCGAATCCGACATAACTCAACTAGCCGGGCGCCAGTGGCGTAGCCCCGTAAATTACGGGTTTCCAATTTCCAGAGGGCTGCTCTCTATCTGTGTCCTCTCTGTTTATACTCGCTCCGTTCGTCGCTTCCCCCCCCCCCCCCCCCTTTCCCCCGACCGTCTCTTCCCTCCTCTTCCCCGCCTACGGCCTCCTGTAGCGGCCCGTCGGTGGCCCCGGATCTTTTGTGCGAGCGAAAGGGAGAGCAGTGCGCGGCTGCATATGTCGGTCATACGGGGAGCGTTTAATTATCTATACCACCGTCGCCGCCGCCGCCGCCGCCGCCGCCAAAGTCTCTGCGCGCAGTTTCTCGCATTCTCTTTGTCTGGGTCACCGGTGGATTTTCGGTAGCGACACCACCACTGCCGCCGCCGGTGCCGCCACGCTGGAAAATCCTGTTACAGTTTAATTGTTAATTTAACACGCTACGGCCGCTGCCTCTCTATCCGGCGCCTAGCTGCTGCTAAAACAATGGCGCCCAACTTTCACGTGTGCACATCAATGTGGAAAAGCCTGGTTGGAGGGGGGAAGAAGGAGGAGGAGGAGGAGGGAGGAGGAAGGCCCGAAGGATTTTGCCCAAAGGACGCGGCCAAGAGGAGAGGATGAATGGATGCACGGCAGCACATGTGCATGTGCTGCTCCTTTCGACAAACTTCCCAAGAATGCACCGCCTGTCGTCGTAAGTTTTCAAACATATTCGCGTGCACGCGCGCGCGCGCTCGCTCGCAAGCTCTAAGAGAACATTGGCCGACTTGTTGGCCGAGGATAAATCAATGAATCCTGCCTTAATCGCTTTCCATGTGTTATTGTGTTGCTCATTCGGAAGTTCCGATTTCAGTTTCCTGAAGGTGCGGGCGCGCGCGCCAGCACACTCGACTATATCCCGGGCCACCGCCGACCAAGTTTATAAACATGCTCGAGTTCGCGTCATGGAAAAGGATTTCCCGGATGTTTTGGTCGAGAGAAAATCTGTGCCTTCCGGGGAATTCACCGAAGAATCAGCGATGTTCAGCGCGGAAACTTTGTCGATCTCGGAGAGAACGAAGAGCTGGCGTACTGTTGAACGTTTACTCGCTGGTTTGACATGCCAAGTAGTAACGGCCGGATCCGGGCGGCCGTGCGTTTATCGGCTGTGTGTTTTCTTTCAATTCGATACTCTTCTCATTCTCCTCGGCAATGGAAAACAAGCCAGTAAGAGAAATATGCATCGAAGCACTGTGAACGAAATTGCCGGACGTTTACATAACAAACAAACTAGATTGGAAATGATTCAGGGCTCGTCAAAACATGTGATATTTTTTTTTTCGATTTCAACATTATCTCACAGCTTCCAACAACACTGGCCACTTTTTGATTTGCCGCGAAAGGGGGAAAAATCCCATCTCGACTGGATAACCTCCTCGCCTATCTAAAACGATCCCATCGGCTGTCATCTCTTTTGTGCAGCTCATACAGTTTCGTGACCAAGGCGAGGCCCAAAAGACCTCGGCAGAAATTTTTGAGTTCAATCTATACTTTCTATCCACTTTGAGGAAACAAGCCATAACTCTCCCCGACGTCGCGCATAAATATCAAAGTTCGCGTGTTGCGAAGATCCCAGTCAGCATGCATAGTCAAGATGGAAGGGCTAACAATGACGAGCGGAACGGTATACGTTGGCGATAAGAGAAAAAAGAAATAGACGGACACAGAGAGAGAACGAAATCTCTCAATGAGCGGGCCAAGAGCGAAAAAGTGCAATAAAAGCCCACGTGGTTTTACAAGCTTCTCTTATGGCCGCTGCTTTTTCCGTAAACCTTTCGAAAAGTGAGAGAGGCTTACTTGCCCGAGAGCTGCTTCAGCGGATCGGCTGATAAAAACGTCGGTCGGGACGCGAAACTTCTCTCCCTCTCTCTCTCTCACTCTTTTCTGTTTTCTCCTCTTTTTATCGGTCAAAGAGTCAAGACGTTTGAAACTTCCGTTGTGCGCATCGCGCGGACGTATTCCTCGCCCTTATTTTTTCTCCGGGCCTTTGGTTTGAGCGCATCTCGCGCCCGTTTTACGACCGTTCAAACTTTCGCCACGAAGAAACGGCCAAGGGCCTCCACCTGTCCCACTATTTTCTCCCTCTCTCTCTTCCCTATACATGTATATACGCGCGAGCGTGGATCTCTCACTTTGCTCGGCTGAAGCTTGGAGGCAGAATTTTCCATGTACGTAAAGAGAAAGAGAGAAAGAGAGAGAGAGAGAGTGAGGTCAGGGGTAGGAGGGGGGGATAGAGGAGAGGAAAGAAACGGCGGATGCACTTTATGGATCGCCACTTCAGCGGGGCGGGAGCAAGAGCAAAAGGACCAGGCTGACCGTGCGGCGGAAAACAAAAGAGAAGCGATCGCGGGGCTCCGATATTTTCTCTTGTTGCTGCACACGCCTTTTTTTTTCTCTCTCTCTCTCTCTCTCTCTCTCTCTCTCTCGCGAACCCACTGCCCCCCTTTCTCTAGCATTCGTCCTTTATTCTATTATTTCAGCCGGTGCGCCTTTCGCGCGCTTTGCTTTCTCTCATTTTCATCCGCGCTGCGGAGGAACGCCCAGCCGCGAGATTCCTTTCTTCTTTCCAGCTTTCCTCGCGGCAGCCGCGCGCCACGCTGCCTCGGAGCTGCTCCGTATACGTTTACCTCCACGCGCGCCAGAGCTATTTTGCGCGCGCGCGATGTTATATTACTCACCGCGAGCGCAAGCCGGCAGTCGATGTTTTATTTGTTGCTCCGTTCTACAGCCGCGCTACCCCCCCCCCACCCCTCCTCGCCGTTCTCTCGCTTCTTAGCTGTGATTCCCGAGCGAGAGAAAGGGGGAGAGAACGGGACGGGCGCTTGTTATAAGAAGAACAATTCTCGGGGTATTTTTCTCGGGCGTTTCGCCCAACAAATTGGACGAATTAATATCTCGAATGGCTCGGCGAAATTTCCCAGCCAGGAGGAATGTTGAATGAAAACTCGGGAACGACGAAGGGAGCCCCGAGGATTTATAAGAGTAAGTGCGAAGCAGGAAATGACCGATTCAGGAAGGAGGCCAATCTTCGCGTGATTAAATTTTCGCCGCCTGGGATAACGAATGAAGCGCGTGCGCGACCGGCTTGATCGAAAAAATACGACGGCTGCGCTCGATCTACTTTACTTTTTTTTCCCCCAGGCCAATCAGTCGATCAGCTTTCTCGGCTCTTCTTCTCGATTCCGAAAAATAATTCTGCGTCGCAACACTCATTACTCACAAATTCAATTTGCATTCGAGATTATCGTACTTCGTGAACTGCTCTGAATTCAGTGCGGCAATCTATGCGAGTCTCTGCACTTACATGACAGATGGATATAATCCAAAGAACGACGATCGATATTGTGAACAATTTTTTGGGAGAAATGCGGTATTAGAGAGCCTCTATCCAGGTGGCCGGATTTAAGATAGTATCATCAGACCATTTCGAAATTTACGACACGTGAAAACGATCAAATAGATCAGCCCGACTGGCTTTTCTTAGCTGCGACGATTTGTTCCAGATGTGAAACGTATACATTCAACGGAATCGTATGTAAGTCGACAGTATACTCACAAAGTTATTCTCAATAACTCGCTTAATACTTGTCAATGGCCACATCAGTACAGAAAACCGAGCTATATATACTCCATGATAACAACAGAGAAATCGACCTTGATCGGCACAGCAAAACAAATGCAACGAGTCAGGAAGCACGAGGTCGAGCTACTCTGGTCGGTCCCAGCGCTTGAGCTTATCGAAATTCACAGCCGAAATGCCGGGATCGTCTGGCGAAAGAGCGGCTCGCGGTAGATAGGGCTGACACGTGGTGGGGCGGCAGCGTTCAGGAGCTCAATGATTCGTCGAGAGAGAGAGAAAGCCGCGGGGCGAGAGAGGAAGGCCGGTGAAAGAACAGCCCTTGGCCGGGCTGATAAACAGCCGCTGGCGCGCGCTCGAGCTTCTACTATACATCGGACCGGCAATTTATGTCGGGCCGTCGATTTTTCATATATATATCTCGAGCCGGCGCTGCTCAGCTATCAGCCGGGCCTCGCGGCGCGAGTCCGACGCGCCCGGGAAAATTCGTCCGAGCGCGCCCGGCATCTATAGCGACGAGAAAGAGAGAACTGGGGAGAGAAAAGTTGCAGCCGGGCTCGAGCTCCTTGCTCATTCGCCGGCTCGTATACATGTCGCCCGGCGTAAGTCGTTCGCTCTGGCGCGCGCCGCGCGCCGGCCGATTCAGCCGAGCGAAAACTTCCAAAGAGCCCGCGAATTATGTATCGGGCTAGAAAGGGGTGGGCAACGCCCCCGTGAGTCATTGCTCGCGCCGTTGCCGCACTAAACTTGTTGCTCGGGCCGGAGCTTTATCGGGCGCTCGCATGATTCCGCGATTTCAAGTGTTCCCGCCCCCCTCCTCTCGCGAGCAAGCGACCGGCTGTCTCGCTCTCTCGGCCTCGATTCATCATGTCCGATACAGCGCGGGCGCGCACGAGTGGCGGAGCCTGCGCCCGCCCGATATCGGCCGCGTCATAACGCACGCCCGATCCTATATTCGTATGATCAAAGTCGAGCAGCCACTCGCCCGCCTAGCTCGGGTCGTTTGATATATAGCGGTCGCGTAGTTTCGCGGAGGGAGAGAGTCGCGCCAGAAGTGCCCCCCACGCCTAGAGTGAAATTGATCGAGCTTCGCTGGAGGATTTCTTCCGCCGTGACGTAGAGGCTCGGGTGATCGTCCGTAAACCGGATACGTGTCCGTGTCATAGGGTACTCTTGCTCGCGCGCGCGCCACGTGGCCACCGAAGAGTATACACAGGCGCGAGCTGCGCGCGTTGGCTTCGATTGAAATCGAACGACGATGCTCGCGAGCGTATTGCCTATTGGCCGCGGGATCTAATGGCACGCGTCGAGCCCCCCGCCGGACCGGAACGAGGGGAAGGAGAGACGCGGAAAGGAGGAGAAAGGAGGTAAAAGAGGGACGTTCGGTTAATTTCGCACGCGGCCCATTAACTTTAACGGCTTTATCCCCCCGGCGTATGCGCATTTCCAATTCTAATGTTTAAATTTTCAGCGCTAACTTCGCTCGGCTCCGCGTTTCGGTCGCGAATTTTGCACGCCCCCTCCGACCACCGGTTCTCTTTCTCTCCTCGGACAATAAAACCGGTGCCACGGTCACCCCCCGGGCCAGCTGCAGCGCGAGATAATTATTTCAAACTCTCCCCGCACACACTGCACCTACACCAGGTAAAAACATGTCTCGAAGCACTTTGGCTAACGGACCCGGGTCGCGGGGGCTCGCGGCGACAAAATTATTCAGCGGATGGAAAATTCATCGGCGCCAGGGCGACCGCTATATTGGTGTGTTACTTTTGGCATATTCTCGGGCTTTGAGCTTCGAGGAAATGACGAATCAACAAACGGGTCTATGGGGCGCGCATGGGCGAATGCTCCTTCTTCGCGCTCGATCGATCATTCCGCACGAGCTTTCACGGGATCGGCGCCGCGCGAATTCAATTTTAGGGACGACTCCTTATCTCTCGAGGGCTTTCACATCGGAACTGCGCGCCCGCCACCGCCACGACGCGTGTACCTATACGTCCGCCGGCTGGATTTATGGAATTTTCCCAGATGTATACCTCGCGCGGCTCGTTGTAACCTCGCGCAAAAGTCGCGACTCTTATACTGGTGGCCCGGCGACTCGCGGCGGTCCACATCGAGTCGGGATTTTCCGGGAATCGGTGGGATTTTTCAATTTATTGATGAGCCGAGGAATCGAGAATACATTTGACGAGGTTCGACATAGGTTATCGACGAGATGAAAATGATTTGTCGACTTTTTGTAGATTAAAATACGAATGTATAATTCGAATCAACAAATTTCGGCGATTTCGAGGGAATGACGGTGCGAACGAGTCGTGACGCGGAATTCAAAATAGAAGCGTAATTGATATAAATTCACGGATTTTATTTTCGGTATACTTTGGAATATTCTCTTTGATCACGACGAATCAAACGACATTTATTATTATTTCATTTCTGTAATCGGTTTATAATAAATGCGCATCAGTTCAGTGGATTTGCTTTTAAAATATAGGCCTCGTACATCATTTGAAGGGGTTTTTGTTGAATTTAATTTAAAATAAAAGCCCTACACCGAATTCCAGAAAATACCCGCCCATCGCGACACACGATTTTCCCATGGAACGTGGGGAATATTCGTAACCATAAAATTTATCGAAAAATACTTTTTGCGAACCGTTAGCGGTCACTGAGGCGTCTAACTCACGTCCTCATCGCTATACGGATTCCGGGATAAGCTTCAATATTTTTCACCCATTTTTGTAGATTTCCATTGGAATACATTCCAAGTACGGCCGAAATCGGGCGAAACTGTTATCGTTTTGTAACGTATATTATATACATCTACCGTACTACACATTTTAAGTAACGAGTTCGTAAAACAGCTCACCGAGCGATACACGCAACATCAAAGCGAAAGCTTTCTTGTGCGCCTCGCCAACTACGATAGCAAAGTCGATTCAATACGAATTGATATGAAACTTTACGATTTCACAACGGTGTATGAAAATCAATTCGGTATAATATATACCGGGCGAAAGATCATAGGGACCTTTTGATTCTCCCCAAATCCTATATTTTTACGAAGCGCGACGAGAACACTTTAGAAATCAAACGCGAGAGGGGGGAGGGGCAGGACAAAAAACGAGTCCGAGAAACGTTACAGAGTATCGCATCGCGTTAATCTCGCCGCGTCGTCGTGCAATAAAGCGAAACGGTATAGGCCAGGGGGGGCAGGGGCGAGGGGATATAATAGTGCTGAGCAAAGTATCGAATCGCTCATTTTGAAATCGTCGCGTCGCTCCGGGTGCAAACAAGAATCGCCCATTGAAGCTTGTGTCGCGGCTTATGTCACGTAGCGCGCGCGAGAGCTCCGGCAACAGCGGCATAAAATAAAACGAGTAGTCCGGCAGCTGGCGGTGCGGCGCACACGTATGTGTGTGTATATATAGTTGGAGCGCTGGCAGGGAGCGGCGACGGAGCCACTCGAGACGCAATCTCGTCAATATACACTCGAGGCTGCAGCGGAAGCGGGGCCGATCGTGTCCTATGAGATCCGTCCCGAGGCGTTATCAGATAACACGCCCGGACCTCCTCGAGACGCGGGGGTAAAAAAGGAGTTGGCCGCTTTTTTCACGCCAGACGGCAGATTGCAGATAAGCCCTTATCCCCTCTCTCTCACTCTCTCCGTCTCTCTCTCTCTCTAGCTGAGTTTAGGAATTCGAGCTGTGGATGCAGTCGCTGCCGGAGAGAGTTATCAGAGATGACGGACGGCTCCCCCGGCGCTCCTCGCCCATTTTCTCCCCCGGCCGACGAGAAGCTTCGTTTAGCTCGACGTAGCGAGATGTATACGCGCCGCGTAATGCCCTCGTCCTGTTGGGACACGAGCGGGACAGCCGCGCCGCCGGCAGTTCAACGCGTATACTCGTATGCTCGTAGCGGGACCTCTGAAAAATTAATGTCGCGCCGGCGGCCGACCTACATGTGGGCAAGCTAATTCAGACGGTCGACGGGTACTCGCCGAAAGTCCCTGCGAATCGCGACGCTCGAAATAGGATATGCGGCTGTGGTACGTCCCAGCGTGATTTTCACGTTCGCTTTTTTTCTTCTATACGGAGTACAAATAACTCTCGGAAACAACCTTTGAGTATACGAGGAAACTATACAAACAGCTACTAACTTTCGAAAACTCGAAAAATCATCTGGATAGACGAGGGAAATAATGATATAGACCCTGGATTCGAGAGATCTCCCCGCCCACCCATCTCCGCGCTCCTGGTAATCTCGTTTTCAGGCAAAAAAACAAGGAAAAAAGTTAGCTCGAAAGGGAATGCACGACAACGAGAATAGCTTTAGGGACTTTGTTCCACTGGTTTACGACGGAAAGTATGTGCTTTTAATGCTACCTCGTGCGCTCGTGGATGTAAGTAACTTTCAACGGTTCATGCGTACACAGCTGCTGTTAGGGCAAGCGGGTAAAATGTACGGCGCGCGGAAAGACGTCTTGAGCTCTTCTTTTTTACCCTCGTTTCCATGGATTGTAATTCGTCCTCCTCGTTTTTACCTTCGACGGCTTCTCTTCTCAACCTTCATAATTAAAGAGAAACACGATGTATGTTTCACACAGCGCACTCTGCACACTACTTGCTTGTGCTCTCCCGTCTAGTCGAGCGAGCTCATGAGTATCACCGAGACACACGAATATCTTCATTTGATGAACATTCTGTTTACAAATATTTATTAATTATATTTCCGTCTCACTGATGACCGAATCAACAACTTCGAGCACAATAATAACGGATGCTGAATTCACGAGACTCGAGCTGATTAGATACTTGAAAAATTTTCATAAACTCCGAGTGAATTCGCATACTGAAGGACACCGATGATTGGAGGTTATATTATTTGTATCGATAATTTATCACCGTATGTTCGTATAAGAAGACTATAGTGATCGAGTGTACACAGCGTAAACACGGCATAAAATTACCCACTACATGATCAACTGGTTCTTGTTTAATCTGCTTCTAATTGAAACAGCTTGTTCAAGTAGTATATATCGACAATTATTATCGGTCGTGTATCTTGTACGATTTTCCAATGTTTTTATTTTGGAATTGATTGTAGCACGCTGGATTTGGTGAATTTTCACGTTATCAACAAAATGCTTTCATCAATAAATGCTTGTTATGCAATATTTTTCGATACTTTTTAATTGGATTTGGCAATAAACATATACGCAAGCTAAAAAAAAAACGGTGAAATATCATATTATCAACAAAATATAGGGTGCCTTGTTAATCTAGAAAAGTTTGATGCAGAAAAGTGAAAAACTCATCAAAGTGCTTTTACAAAAATTTTAAAAATATTAGCGAACCCAATTACGGATTAGCGTTGAAAAAGCGACGAATAATTTTAATACGATTTCGGTCAGGAAAAAAGAGTTACAGTGCCATCAAAGCAACTGTAAAATTTATTTATTGGAAATATTTCTAGGTTGGTTTCAAACACCTTCCCAACTTCGTTATAGTCTAGTACACGTGAAGATCTAAACTCCAAATCTTTCATGTGTCATCCGTAAAAACATGACCAAAAACCAAAAACTAAACTCCAATATGAATTATCCAAGTTTCTCTCTCCGCCGGACACCGATGAGTTCGGTGCGCGTAGTCCACACATTTTTTTCTCGACAAACTAACCTTTGTATATACGCTCGAGCCCGACGCTCGACGCGATTCGTACGCGAGCGCGCAAATCGAGTATTGAATCGGTCAAATCGACCGGGTGCATCGGAGGCTGATCAAGCGCCTAGCCTCCCCCCCCCTTGCCACTGATAACGGGACGATTGCGTGTATAATACTGTCCCAGCCGGGCTCCGGAGCGAGACGCGCGAGAGTATACAGCGAGCGGTCGGACGAGCGCGACGTAATCACAAATCATCCCCCGAGCCGCGTTTTTTTTTCGGCAATCCATCATTCTGAGCGACGGCCGCTTCGTCGGCGCTATGTATGCGCGCGCGCCAGAGAGAGAGAGAGAGAGAGAGAGAGAGAGAGAGAGAGAGAGAGAGAGAGAGAGAGAGAGAAAAAGACGCGTTTCGGCCTATACGTATACACATATCCACGCGCGCGGGAGGGCCGTGACGAGAGTTCTAATTAGCGCGCGAGCGCGTGATGGGGGTCGGGAAAAAAAAAAGCGCCGCCGCGTGACGCGGAAGTGCACCTATCTCGCGAATCTCTCGCGTGCGCGCACACGCGGCGGAGCAGCAAAGTTGGCGCAGCCGGGCGCTCGAGTCTTAACGGCTAGTCCGCCGCAGCCTGTCGAATAAAGTTGTAACCGATTCTGCGTGACCGGGCTTCTCAAGTGGTTGGGCGCGACGCGGGAGGGTGGGAGGAGGCAAGCGCCGACGACGACGTCGACGACGACGACGCCGCCACTCCACAGCTGTAGCATATTTTCGAGAGCGCCGACGTGAATCCGTGCGGCAAGTGCTTTCTGCCCCGGCTCACGTACATAAGTTGCCCCTAAGAGACGGCAAATGCTGATGCACGGGCTTGGGAGCGCGCGCGGCCTGGGCCAATTGATTCCGCCCGACCAGGCCGAGACGGCCGATCACATAGTCGTTATATCCGCGTTAATTCCCTTCCCTCCCTCCCTCTTACACCCCTCAGGGACAATTTTGCGTACTTTGATTGTTCAACAATGTCCGTATTTGGGACCAATGAACTGAATGATTTTATCCTGCACAGTCCCCTTGAGTTCTCTGCATTTCCATATTTTGTCATTATGCGAAGAACGTGCAGCAGTCCTTCATTGTCGAAAATTATATCTTTCATTATTATGAATCCAATTATCTATTGAAAGAATTATTTTCTTAACATACTAATATGGCATAGTTTCGTAGGTTTTTGATGATGTAGGTTTTACTCATTCGAAGTTTATTCAATTAGTATCGTACAACTCTTGTTTGAGACTTACGTGAACTGCATTAATGAAAAAGATCTAGCAGCTTACCTGAAACATATAAAAAAACATCATCGATTAGAGATTTGTTCAAATCCATTCATGATTCGTATCATCAATTAATATACAAGAATATTTGACTTAATATATAGTTATTAGCCATCGTATAATTCACGAATACGTTGTTCTAGAAGAAAATTTTGCCGAAGTAAGTACTTCAAACTTCTTGAATTTTTCCAAACTCAATCGAGTATGATTAGACCGTGAATAATCGTGAAAAGCCAAAAAATCCGTGAATTTCCAAGATAATATACATTCGTGTATACGATGGGACGATGCGCCCTCTAAAGAACGCGGCCGATTTATCATGAAACATGTCGAGCAACTACTGAAGAAGACCACAAATCTCCCCCCGTGAAATACATAAAGAACACCTGTGAAACCCGTATGAAGTGGTGAAAAGCATCGGCGGTCGTGGTGAATCCAGCATCGGTAAACAAAACGATCGCGGAATCAATTCACACTCATTGGACGCACTGCTTGCTCGCGCCGGGTCAGACAAGCCATTCGATTCGAGAGCAACAAACAACTGGGGACTGACAAGAAAAAACCGTGGGGGAAGTCAAAGATCAATAGACGCGAGCATAACAGGTCGCGCGGTCGTCCGGCGTCAATGGCAGGAACTAGCATTTGTCCGCGAAATTGGGTGGAAAAAAAAGAAAAAGTACTCGTCGCTGGGTCAATTGTGCGGTCGCGCGGCTTGACACTGCAGCGCGCGAGTTCGCCCGGTGAAAAGTCCAAAATCAGCGGCCCCGTTGTTGTGTGTGTGTGTGTGTGTGTGTGTGTGTGTGTGTGTGTGTGTGTGTGTGTGTGTGTTGATGTTATTGTGAGAAAGCGTAGCTCTCGGCTGCTGCTTGCGGTGTGTGAAAACGAGAATAATGGCGCGTCGATTTCACGCGAGCTGCCAGAGCGCCGCGTACATCAATTATTTCAGAGACCGAGCCGCCGCCCCCGGCCGCGCACTAAATTATTATGCGAGAAAGCGTAACTAGCACGTAGAGAAGAGTAATTGGCCGGCCCAATAAACACAAAGCTACGCGCGCGTGTGATCGCGCGGCAAACGTATATATACATGCGTGAATTTCGACGAGCCGACAATTTATATTTTCGTCCCCATTTTTGGCTCTTTTTTTTCTTCCTCCTTCCCTCCCCCGCACCGCGCCGCACCGCAGCTTCCGATACGCGGCCAACACTCGGCCGCGGCGGCGCGTCTGGCCCTTTGTGAGAGCGGCACTTTGTTTTTTGCCCATCAGGAAGCTCGTTTACCCGAAATTACAGCCTTCCTTTTTCTCCCGCGCGTATAGATGCACAAACATACCCCACACACGCGTATTATATACGTGTATACGGATGCGCGAGGCGTGCTTTTATTTCGAAAGCCCGATTTTATCCGAGTGATGTTGGATGGGTTTTCGAATAAGGGTCAGAGAGCGCAAGCGCAAAAAAAAAAGAGTGCGGCGCGTGTGGTTTTACATGCAGATTGTCAGTGGGAAGGGTAAGTCGGGGGGGGGGGGAGTCGTGTCAATTAACTGGATCCGCTGCTTCCGCAAACAGACGCGCGAACTCGGAACGTTCGAGGGCCATGTTTATACTCAGTTATTCGGGAATGCATTATAAATCCCATGAAGTTTTAAGCTTTTCGAGTGAACGCAATTTTACCCCGGCCCCTGAACGACGGTTCGGTTCGAGTTAAAAATTCAGATCGGGTTACATGTACATGCCTTGTCGGCCAATATTCAAACACGAGGAAATTAAACCCGTGCGGTGAATCTTGCTGTGCAGTCTGTCTAAAAAAAAACACATACATCATTGATCTTATACCACATCGAATGAATTAATTCAACTGGAGTATGAATAAAGTATATTCCGTACTCGGGGATGTCTTTAAATCTTGATTGACATTATCCTATGCAAAATGTATGGATCAGGGGTGACTGCCTTGAACGAAGATTTCAAAATGCAGTCGATACTTCATCCATCAGTCGTAATTCATCTCGTACATGACTTTCTAACATTGAAATCAAGCTGATATTACATCGCTGATATTTCAGTATTATTGACGTAAGCGAATTTGATATTCGCAATAAGCAGATAGGTAGAACCCGACGGATATCGGAATACCTCGGGCTCCGAACTAGCCAATACTCGAAGCACCAGTGTACGTGTCTTGTTAGGAATTCACAGTAAAAGATCCGGCTTTGGAAACAGATGAAGTTGAGTTCATCGAAACTATTCTACTCGATCTAAGTTTTGAAATTGAAGTTGAAAAAAGCTACCGACAACTAAACATGAGGATATACTCTCATAAGCCATTGACATAGTCATTTTCATCCTAATCCAATGAGTACCAAGGAGTGACATACCATGCGTGCATACATTACGATGTAGTAGGCATGAACGGGAAGCATTAATGAGGACTACAAGCTCTAAACGTGATTCAAACACCTTCATCTAACCACGTGCATCCAATTATGCCTATCGAATCCCATCAGAATGGCAACGATCCGTTCGTTCACACCAGCATCCTCGGGAAACACCAGACCAGAGAACATTTAGACACATCAAATTAATTGAAATAGAACTGAATGTGAAATGGAGCGGGAGAGGCAATCATTGTGCACCAAATTTAAATGCTATATCTCAACGTTAGGTACGTTGGCGAATCGGTACTTTTGATCGAGAGGCTTCTCATTCTGGTACCCCCTCAAAACTTCGAAGGTACTCTCATAATTTTCAAGTACTAGAATTAATGTCATTCAAGCTTCCATCTCATCAGAATAAATTTATTGTGTTTTGATAGAGCGTCCTAAACTGAGTTACTAGTCCCCGAGAGATGTTCGGGCAGAACTTTTGGGACGATCGTAGGATTCCCATTTCGCAGGTGATCCTGAGAAATTCCAATAGACCACGAAAACAATCTTTACCGAGTAGATTATTTAGAGTTCAGATTAGATGTTCGATTTCCCAATACTTTCCTCGTAAAAGTATTTTAGTAAGTATTTTCCTGGGTATTGAAAAAAAAAAATGGTTTACCTCCTCTCTCAAGCGACGATGGCTTTTGAATTTATAACCGGACACTCTGATGTCTGAAAATAGGAATAACTGTCCGAAAAATTCGATCCAAATTTTCGAGCTGCCGCACGCGAGCATCGCTCCCTCGACAATTCGATTCGCGAAAATCGGGAGGAGCCGCGACAATGATTTGCAATATCCGCGAGCCGGCGCGCGTTCGTCGACTGTTGCATTCGAAGTGTCCCGAGAGCGATAGCGCTCGTCGCGCTACGTGCGGTAATCTTCCGCCGATTTTTCATTGCAGTTGCGCGTTGCATACGTATACACACACACACACGGCCGTGTCGGAGGTTTGGGGGAGACACGTGCGCGCCAGCCCCATCCAAGAGTAATAACGCAATATCGAAGTTGTAAGCTGCTTTCGCAGCTACTTTCCACGTTTCTTCCTCGCCGAACGAGGCAGCACTCGCTCTATCTCTCTTTTGATTTCGCCAAGGCTCTCGAGCGTTTTAGTCTCTCCGTCCGCATTATTTATGGGCCGCTCGTGCCACGCATACGCGGCGCCCCTGTGTGTGTGTGTATACACGTATACGTAGAGCGGCGGAGCGAGAGTAGGCAGAGAGAGGAGGCCGCAGCCAAGATTTACCGGGCGTTGCAAGCAGCTCGTGCGTACGCGCGCGCGCGCTGACTGATATGCATGCGCGCGCCCCCGTGTTGCCTCTCGCCTATATTTCCTTTGCTCGGCCGTGATTTTTTTGCCCCCTCGCATTCTGCCGTGGGCCGGCGTGGAATTTGCCGGGGCTGCGTGAAAAGTTGGCCGAACGAGCGCCTCGGAACGAGCCTACGGGGGATACGCCCGAGCTCGCCGGTGAATTTCTCTCGGACGTCGGACGGGCGAACGCGCGAGTGTGCTCTCGCGCTGGCGGTTTGTTTTTGACCGAGCGCCCCCGGCTGATTGGCGAGAATAAACGAACCCAAGATAAACTCCTGGAGGATCAAAGGCTCGAGCCGAGTCTCTATAATTAATTGCGATCCGCCAAAATCGAACAGCTCGCGAGTCGGAAGGGCGAAATTGCAAATGAATCGCGAGCGACATTCAACAGCTTCATTTGCAATTTCCCTGCAGCGCGCTCGCGCCAATTGAACTTTCATCATTGATTATCCAAACGGCACTGATCCCCCCCTCGTAGGAATTCACGATGTATTATTCAAGGAGAGTGTCTTTAATGGAGTAGCAACTCCTGTACATCAGGAAATTCAATTCCGCCCGATCTATGTTTTGTTAAAGTACGATCAAAGATTTATGCACGTGGCCCCTGAACGGACGGCCATTTAATTTTAATCCATTCGATTCTATCGATTTCCACCTTCTTATGCACGGGGAAGAAAACGTGAAAAACGGGAAAAAAAACTTCGTGAACCACGCCAATTTATTGTGGAGAATAAATTGAAATATAAACGAGGTTTAGCGCGAGAGACGGCAAAATCGATGCAAAATCAATCGAACGGGTCAAAATTTCATTCGTAGCTATATTCCCCGAAAGCGATGCTCGCGTGATGATCCTTTCGATTCCTGAATTGCAACCGGATACACATACTCGCAATTCACGGGTGCAAACGCGATACAATACCGATAATTCAGGCCTTTCTCGGAGTTTATTAATGTAACACTTTGGAGATAGTAATGCAGCAACAAACAGCCAATGCAACATCACAATTACCGCGCCGCGCCAATTCGGAATAGCATCAACGGTTTGACAAGGGAAAGGTGCTCGAGAGAGCTGCAAATCCAATTTCCCCGCCTTACTCGGGCTTGAGAAGCGACGATGTCGTTCGGGGGCGCGAGCGAGAGAGAGAGCGAGAGTGACGCGGGCCCTTGCGCAGTTCTCCGCCACCACCGCACACGCATTTGCAAGTTCTTACCCATTGTCGGGGAGCCGTCAAGTCGCGAGTGAGTGGAGCTCGCTGCTGCAACGGGCCGCGGGCTGCAGCGCGCGGCACCCGAGTCGTCGCCGATATAGTTTGACAGAGCGGTGTAAAACGCTTGGCACTCGCGCGACTCTCCCCATCCCGCAAATCGCGCTCGCAAATACAGATGACTCGGCCGCGGCGACTCGCGCGTATATATCGTGTCGATATGCAAATGCTCCCACTTAAGCTGCCAGCGATGGATTTGAAAGCCGCGGGGATTTATGAGGGCTCGCTTAATGCATCATTTGCGCGCGAGCGAGCGCTCGTCGGCAAATATTTGCCGCCCGCGAGAGTCTTATTTTTCCCGGCGAAAAACAATTGGCCTGCCGCGCCACGCCGGGATGCATAAATCTTATCCGCGGGCGCCGCGCTGCTGCGCCGGGTTAGTGTTATTCAGCCCCCCCCCCTCTCTCTCTCTACCGTATAAGTAATGCGCGAGCGAGCGAGCGCGCGGTCCGTGTGTGCACACAATTTGCTCCGGTTGTACGCATATATACTCTCGCGGTGCGAGCGGCCGCGAGCCGGAGTGACGCCCAAGAGCGGATAAATTGATATCGGCTAACGAGCGTGATTAATTTTATTTCGCCGGGCCCTCGGCGAATAATAGCCTGTAATACGTCTCGCGCGGGCGTTCAAATTTGAAGCGGCGAATGCGCGCACGTTTTGTCGCGCACGCGATTCGCCGAGCGCGCGCGCGAGCGCTCGTAAATTGATACACGCCCATGAATATGTTATGGATTACCGTTTTATTCATTAAGCCTATAATATACACGGGCGAATTTGAATCTCAAATTTTATGGCGCCACATTCGGCGTCTATTAAATCATGCGAATTGTAATTTCCCAATGCGCGCCCGGCCGGCCCGCCCCCCGCAACCGATGGTATAATTTATTAAATACTCGCCGGGTGACGTACGAGCGAGGGGGAGGGGGTGGAACACAATGTTACGAACGTCAGCCGGCCAACGGTAGCCGGAAACCGTTCGATCGAAATTGGAATTTTTGATGGATCGCGCGCGCGCGCGCGCCACTCTCAAAACTATTTCACCTGTGGCCTCGTCGCGGCCCGCGGGGGGTGAAACGAAGCGGGAGGAGAGTTTTTCTACCGCCCCGCGAGCACGGTCGAATCCTCCGCGAGAGCCCGAGTGAAAGATCGTGGAAATACGCAAAGTCGCGATGTCGTCCGCGCGCGGCCAGATAATTCAATGGGAAGCAATTTAACGGGGTTGAAGCGGGACGGAAGGTGGCGTTAGAGGAGGAGGGAGAAACTTCGCCTCGGGCGGTAAGTTCACCGAATGAAAATCTCCGCGGTGATTATTCAACAAAGGCTGCAAACTCGTCGAGGGAAAAAAACTCGCGGCGGTCGGATAAGGTCCTGGCGCGGAGGGAGGCAGCGCAGCAGTCCCAAATCCGCGGGTGACAATAACAACAGCGTGCGCGTGCCGTGATAAAACGATAAATCACCGAGCAGGTCTCTCCCTCACGCGCCCGCTCGAGCGCGGCAAACATTCGGTATATACGGGGCGCGCCGCATGCGCGGAAGTGAAATTAATTCGGGGCAAAGTTCAGGCTTGCGCATAATGGCGCATGGAACAGGGGCGGCGCAATTTACGCGCGCGCGAGACCTCCAAGAAGGTGCAAATCCGATTCGCGAGTCCCCCGCTCGCCCACACACACGCGCTCGTCCCGGCCGTGCATCATCCGGAGCGAGCGCGCGTGAGTCACTGCGCCCTCGTTATATCTCTCGCCCCCGAGGCGCATCGGTAGTCGATGCTCCTGCGCCGCAGCGCGACGCTTTCTTATCGGCCACGCAGATTTATCGCCGGCTGCTCCGCGCGATTGATAAAGGAGCCGCCGCCGCCGCCGCCGCAGCGACGTCCGAGACCCCGGCGTGTCCAACGGGGATCAGTGCACGGGCTTTTGATCCGCTGCTGCAGCCGCACGAGGGCGTGGACGCGAGCCGAGCCCGCGATAGAGCAGCTCGTATCTTCCTCATTCGTCGTACGGGCCCCGCACGCCGAGGTTTTACGCGCGACCGGAAGCACGAATCGCTTTGGACGCGGATTATTCGCTGGTCTGGGGGGGCTTGAGCTTTGGCGGACCGGCTGTGCGGCTCCTGGAGCCGTTTTCTTGAGACTCGAGGACCGACAATTGGAGAGGATTTTTCTCGTGAACTCGCGAGAATTAGTGATACTATCCTTCTTCGGAAAATATATGAACTCCAATATTGACAAGGATAAAATCTTCCGAGTTCAAGCAGCAGAGCGAATTAATTCGCTAAGGGAGGTATACTGTATTCATATACCCTGGTTTTGTACGATTGGAAGTTTATTTTTGAAGATCGACGCAACTTACTATGTCTCGTGCTATATATTACATACATAATGCCACGTTATCACGAAGTTTCTAGATGCCGAATTTATCAATGTTTAGAATGATTCATACCGGCCTAAGATAATTAAACAAAGAAGCTCAGGCCTCTGTGAACGATTCTCAGCTCGTATAGACTCAGTCTGTAGATATCGCAGTTGCCCTCTCTAAAACTGCAATAGTTGAAATTGTATAATTGATAAGAATAGTAAATATTCAACTAAAATTTTGGTTTTCACTATATTTTCTGTTGGTTATTTACTATTCCTATAGACAATGCTATTCCTACTAATAAATATTAGTTTTTTTACAATTTTAGATTCAGAGTGTAAGCTGATCAGTTCATCTTGTACTCTTTCAAAAAATTTACTAGTTCTCCTATACGCATTTGTTCATCTAACAATCTGCTGATCTTGAATATTACTAGGTATATACATCAAATTATACGATTCCGTCGGATTGATTTTATATATATATATATAAAATTAATTATACATATATTATAATTAATTATTAATTTTTTATATTATATTGATTTTATTTCATTGCATACACAGCATGGCAAAGGCGTAGATTGACATCATATGCTAACCAGTCACTCCAGTTCATATGAAAAATATTCTGTAGACCTGGAGAAAAGTACAGTTCAGAACACACTCGAAAAAAGTACATACAGAACACACTCGATATTCGAACTGATCATTGAACTCAAGCATAGTAGAAACATCCTCAATCAAGGTAATTGACCCATGTCATATTCACGCGTCAGATACAATATTCGAACCAGATACTTTTGGATATTGATGAAATTCATAAAAGTGCACGTTAAGAAGAGCAAATAGACGCGCTATTAATACTTATCGGATACTCAAAATGGAAGATACTCGAAAAGGAATATTGAGAGTGTCTGACGGGTATGCAACTTAAGCTCTCAGCTTTTTATTTACATACATATATATTACATATATGTATTGATTTTCTCTAGACTGACCATTTCGGTATTGGATCGATAATTAGTATGAGACGATTGTGAAATGTATTAGAAATTAATGAAAACCCCGCGGTTTCAATTGAACCGACTAATGCGAGATTTACTCGAGTTGGAAATTCGATTGGGGTCCGCGGCAGAAGGAGTCAAATCGCTCGCCGAAGGTACTCGGCTTTGTTTGCGTTAACCGCTACATAGTCAAGCGATTAATAATACAGCCAGTTGAATGGATCACCGGGAGCAAAAGTAATGGGGGTCGGGATTCCAATCTTACACACGTCCGATTTTCGGATAATGCCCTTTGTCTCGGGGTATATCCCGCGATGTATCTTGGTCGCGCGGGGCCGTACGATTTTTCAGCTATAGTCGGCATTTATCGCCGGCTTCGATCTCGCTCTCTCTCCCTCTCTCTCTGTATACATTATGCACACACAGCTCGGCCGCATCGGATCGATACGGGATATCGAAACGCCTCGACGCCAACACGTCGTCCGACCCAGAGACGCATTATTGACCACCGCGCCCGCAAGCTCCACGCAACGGGGGGAAGGCGACACCCAAATCAACTAGTTCGCGGACGATAACCGACTCGCTGCCCGTTTTTCGCCCTTCGCCTAAAAGGGGCAGAGAATTCGCGGTCCTTATCCGTCGCTCCATCACCGCCACCTACTATTCCGCGTTCTCCATCTTCCTAATTGTCCCCGGCTCCACCCCGCGCTCGAGAGCTCGGCCGGCCACCTCCTCCCCATCTATTCTCATTACGCACACACCCTCTTCTCTCAACGCGTCTTATTCAATTCTTCTCTCTCTCTCTTTCTTGGCGCGCAGCTCATTTTGTCATCTCTGCCACTCGTTACGAGGTGCGGATATTCCTCGGCGCCGAGTATCTTCGACAGAGCGAGCGGCTATGGAGCCGCTAGCCTCAGAAATGTTTGCCCACGCGAGCTTTCTCTCCGAGCCTCGAGCCGCGTAATATCAGCGAGCCTTGTGAGGGGCCCCGGCTAAAGCTAAATTCTCCAAAATCGTATAGCGTACACAAGGTTAAGCACGCGCTCGGCCCGCGTATATGTAGCGACTCGCCGCACAAAGCTGGCTTTTTACAAAGGATCAAAAGCCACTGGCAGCCGGCTCACGCCTCGCTCTATACGTATATATGCACACGCTCCTCCTGTCCTCCCTGCCTGCCTTCCTCGCTCTATCTCGCACAGAAGAAAAGGGGATTTAGTGTTTCTTTCAGCATCTGCGTATACGTGTGTTGCGAGAGCACAAAGCGCTCGGATCGCGAGCTTGGGCTGTAAACGCTCCCGGGCTGCAGGGGGTGACCTTCATTCTTCGGATTATTCGCGCCGCGGTCGGCCTTGCTCTTTTCCCCCGTGATTCCTCTGGACGCGTGTATAGCTATTGTGGAATCCGACCGCCTTCGACACGTGCTCGCGCCAGCCCGGGCTTCTTCCGCCGGGCGCCATACGCGCGCGCGACTCGCGAAAGTGCTTTGACGACCGCAACGCGGATGCCTTGAAAGGACGTCGGTCGCTCGTCGTAGACCGGCGAATGTTCCTTTCGAGGCTCGCTCCTCTACCCCCGTGCTTGACACATGTCACCGAGTGCTTATCGATTGACACGTTTGCCCTCGTGAAATGCACTCGGAATTTATATTTCGACGCGCTGGCGAGACATTTGACATTTGGGGGAAATACTATAAAAGTTGGGAGGGCGTCAGTTGTCATTGGAGTTGATTTGTGTTTCGAATGATTCAATCGTCGAACAACGACTGATCCAACCAGGTTTAAGAGTGTAAGAAAATCTCGACTGTTTTTCCGGATTGAAGAGGCAATCTTGAAGATGATAGCTTCACTTGCTTCGACCGAAAATCAATCAAAACATATGTCGTCAACTATAGCTCATCAACTCACACACCAAACGACTACTAGTCCATATCAGCACTCGCATGATCAATTTGTAAAAACTATGAATGTTTTTATTAAAAATGTAAAAGGGTAAAAAAAATTATCCTACAAAAGAGACAATGTTTTTCTCGTTTCTCGACATAAACGCACATAATATTCTATGAATGAACCACGCTTAGAGTTTGTTGGGAGCGAATTGCAGAAAATTGATTCGTTTTTCAAAGCTGCAGACTATCCCTTACAATGCTGCTTGTTCTTCGCAGGCTCGGGGCTTACATTGACGATGCATACAAGAGCTAGAACGTGGGGCTATTGTTATGCAACTCATAGAGGCAACGTTTTTCATAAAAATCCAATCTCTGACGGTATATTGCTCGCGGAAAGACTTGGCAGGTCTCTATTGGACAATGACCCTTTGATTATCGTAGAGTCACTGTAAAAGTTGAAAAATCTTCCAGCATTTTATACATGCTCCAAAAAGAATTTCGTTTCCCCAACATTGTCTGAAAGTATCGGGTAAATAAACGCTGATTCCTGCCTGGGAACGTTCGTTTCAATAACTAACTCAAACAGAAAATGGTGAATTCGTTAGCCCTACCTCGAATCAATTGAGTTGTTCGAGTATTTCATATTTTCCAAGGATATACATGCCATACTGAACGCGACGGCCATTAACAGACTTATACTACCCAGAAATTTTTTTTTTCATTTTTTTCATTTCTTTGAAAACTGATAGAAAAGCAAATTGATATCCAAAACTTTTTAGAGGGAAATTGTATACAATTTTCATAGATTATTTTTCATCGCTTTAAACGTTAAAATGAAACTTTAAAGGTATTTTTATCGGATATGGGTTTTTGAACATGGTGTACAGCGTAGCTCGATCAATTTTCATTCGTTAGATTCAAAATTGTAACTGAAGCTTCTCAAATAGAGCTTCTATCGAGGTTCACATATATATTCACGATTGTTAAATCATCACATCAGATAAGCAATGAACAGATGAAAATGAATGCCATCTAGATGATAAATATTTTTTACACCTTAGTACCAACATAATAAAATTTCGAAACGTTATACTCTCAATCATTATTGATTTATGATCGAGACAATAATTCCAGAAAGATACTTAGCTTGATAGTATAACCGCTCGAGCACAAGCTGAATCTTCGCCCCTGGGTGATTAGCGTAACAAAGCTGTGCGCGCGGGGACGATCCCCGACTTTTCAATCGGTCTTGGGCATCGCGTGAAAAATTCAGTTGCCCGTCCTCGGCGGCGAGCATGTGTCGATTTCCGAAAGCTTACGGGGCGAGGCGCGTAAACTTGCCGGATCGCCGGAGAAATTCGTGGTCCGTGGCAATTCGGGAGAAATAGAACGTGATTCCGGGCGGGAGGAAAGTAGCGCGTGGGGAGGAGTCGAAGCTCCACGTACAGCGCGCGTAGAGAAAGAGGAGATATCGCCCTTCGGAGAATCTTCCTCTGAAATCGAACGATCCGATCATCGTTGCCGCAACTCGAATTTCCCGGCTAAGCTCTTGCCGGTAAATTTGTGTGGGGCGCGCTCGCCGCCGCCGGCCATTTGTCTACGGGCGATTTGCCGATAGCGCTCAACGTACCCCGGCGCGCGCGCTTGTGTAATCGCTCCGGCCGAACAATGCAAGCCCTCCGCATAATGGCCGAGGGAAAAAGCCCGGAATGAAGTCAGTCGGTCGCGTGGCGCACTATGTTTTTGCTAAGCCCGCGAGCTTAATCCCTCGACATTGACGCTCTGTTTAATTCGCTCTCCTAATTCAGCGGGGGCAGAATAATGCGAGCGAGCGAGCGAGCGAGCGCACGCGCGCGCCCGACAGAGGCATATTAAACCCGGCGAAACGGAAATTTCATACTCATTCTTCGCGTGGCATTATCTTTTTTTTTAATACCCCGATGACATGATTCCGTATCAAAGCCCGCGATAATGCGATTCCGTTTGGCACGACGAGCAGGTTCCGGGTGGCGGATTCGCAACTCGGGAATGTTAATTCGACGAAAAAAAGGAATCCGCGAGAGGCTTATTCGTATAAGCTCGCGGGTTCGAATTTGAATAGAGCCAGAATAACGCGCGAGCGGACGGGCGAACGGACTATATTCGATTCGGATGCACAATGACCAAGAGGGAAATCAAAACAATCATCTGGGAAGACGAAAATACAATAAGCTCGCGGGTAACATTTCTCCCGTCTTGATCCTGCGACGAGGACATCGGTATCAAAAGCTAACACGGATCAGTTGAAATATTCTCGAGGTAAATAAAATCTACACACTGGGAAATATTTCAAGAGCCGAATTACGTACGTTACTGTCACACACGCTCGAGAGGCTTGATCGAGCGTTTTTACAAGAGGATTTTCGAAATCCTCACGAGGGCGCGCGTATACAGGATAGTCTCGCGGTCACTGCTTTTAATTGGGAGCGCGCGTGAGGCTTCGCGTATTTTGAAAATCGTGACGCGGCACTTGGAGCCCCCTCGTGTACGGCCTGCGAGCGTTTACGCGCGTGTGTTGACGCATCCACACGCACGACAAACACGATGTAGCATATGGGGACTGCGCGCGCGGGCGCGTCAGTTGGCGCGGTCGCTAAAATAACCCGCTCGTTGCATAAACAGCCCTCCTCTTCCCCCCCCCCGCCCCCTGTAAATTGACCGGTGGAATCTCATCCCTCGGCTATGATAAAGTTAATTACCAAAGGTGCGACGGGAAATTTAATCCAACGCGGCGTGCGGCTTGATTAACTCGAATTCCAACGTTGGGTGGGGGGCCTACCATCAAGACCACACGGGCGGAGATGATTTCTTCATTGTGATCATTCGCGTATGAAGGGGAAATTGTGTTTTGGATTAGTTACGGTCAAGTGGAAGGAGGGCAGTTGTGTGTGCAGTGTATATCGGCCGGGGGGAGGGGAATCGATAGTGGCGTGACACGCTTGTAAGGGAATCGCGTGAAATCGCCAAGGGGATAATGTATGCGAGAAAGTTACGGGGGCGATGCATGTCGGCCAGGTGGCCAGATTTTCGATCAATTAACGATTAATTAATTGCGATTATGCAAATCGCTCGAATTTCCATAGTTTGATACGATCCACAGAATAGGAACTATCTCGCTGTGTAATTTATGCCAAAGGTCGGTGCTGATGAACACGTAGACAATTACCGACTGATGATATATTCATCGCGCCCGCGCGTAAGCGTACGTCAAAAGTGTTGAAAAAGTTAATGAACTTCTCGCGCCATAGTTGTGACACGTGATTAAGCTCCGTTTATTCATTGATAATGCAACGTTGCATGGGTACCAGTTCAACTTTTCAACCGTCCATCCGTGACGAGTTGATCGCGCGCGATTATCGGGTCATTCTTCTCTACGTGAATTACACAGTCAATAAACTGCTTGGCGGGTCAGCGTTTAATCAATACATATATATATTTCAGAGTATTGAACAACCGCCCGTGAAATGAGCAAACGGATGGAATGTGTCAAACATCACTCGATTGACCAACAATTACGTGAAATTCGTACGGATTCGCGGTATCCGCAAACAGGCTCGATGTAGTACCGGTTTACAATTGCGCGCGCGCGCGTCAAAGATGAAAATACTCACTGTTATACCGGAGGAAAAAAGTATGTGTGCGACAATATTTCACGTCGCGTATAGCTTTTGATGCTTCGACCCCGAAGAGAGGGAGAATAGCCGATCGGAAGAATTGGCGACACGTGCGATTACAGGGTGACTGGCACAACTGGGACGCGCCGGCGCGCCCGGCTCTGATTTGTTAAACTAATACCCCACGCTCGTAAACAATCCCCGGAGCCGGGAATTCCCGACGCGCCCGCGCGCGCGCGCGCGCGAGCGACAACGTCTATCCGTGCAATTTTTCCATTAGAATTGGTTTTTTCACGACGCGCTTTCTACCTCTGCGCGACACAGAGGGGGAGAGAGACAGCGTTCCTTTCATTCGACGCTTTTGCCCCGCAGTATAAATTTCAAGAGAGAAAGAGCTTTAATCCAATAAGTCAATAACACCAGTCAGCAGTGATTGATGCCCGGTGCAATAATGCCCCCGTGCTATTTGCAGGCCCCTACCAGCGTCGCCACTCCCTCTCTCTCTCGCGCGATGGCAGTGATAGGGGGGATAGGGTGGGGGCATGCCAAGTTCCGATGAGAGAAGAAAAAAAATTGCAGCCCACCCCTGGGCTGACAGTCCGCGCGAGTGAACCGAACGAATGAACGGACGCGCTGCGCAGCGGCGGGACCATGTTTTCCGAGACAAACCAAAGTGCAAGCTCGTCGTTACGGTCCGCCTACCTCCGTATCGCTCGAGCTCGAGTTTTCATTTGGCTTTTCAGCCTCGCGTCCATGGAGCCCGCGTGTATTGGTGCGATCGAAAGAGCTCGCGGGTTAGCTGGGGAAGGCAACCATTCATCAAAAGCAGCTCGAGCTCTTCCAATTTTCACTTGATTATACGTCGAAACGAATCAGTCCGGCTTCCCTCGACATAGATCGCGAGACCCTTTCGATCTTATATTTACATCAAAACGGCTCTGGTATTTAATTTGAAAATTCTTATTGTCACGCGCGCACTGAATCGACCCTATGGAGAACCGGAGCGATTCCAAGGGGAATCCCTGCCTTCAGATCGTCGGATTCGAATATCAATGTCGTGGGAACCTATACTGCCCCCTGAATAATGGGCCAAGCCAAGTGCAATGTTACATGTATATAACAGCTTCGGTATACAAGTAAGAACTATTTCCCATTACAAGTTGAGCAAGAAATACAACTTTGCGGATAGTCTCGATGATCGTACGCAAGTAACCTAATTCCAAGTTCCAAGAATGTGTTTTCGTATCGGCAAATATTCAACACACTCTTCGTGCATAGTGGAGGATGTGTGTGTGTGCGTGTGTGTATATACAGAGGCGCGCAAGAGCGACAGCTCTCAACAAAACAGCGTGGCGGCGGCGGAGACGATCGATCCGAGGGTTTGACTGGTAAACTCGCAGGAGGAGCAGCGTGGCGCGCGCGCGAGCTCATTTAATCACTCGCTATCGCTCAAATGGCAGTCGGGAAATAATTATCCAATCGATTAACCGATACGCCAAGGGTCTTATTTGGGTATCGAGTTCCATGCTATTTCGCGCATCCCGTTACCTCGCCAAATACGTTGCGGCGGATTGTTATTAACATTTATCGATCCGCCTTGAAATGGCCCTGCACATATCGTTCATTACAGGAGTGCAGACTTTATATACTCCCGAGACTATTCTGATTGTAGTTGCAAGGTTGATTTTACGACGTGGACTGTCGAAGATTGATTCGATGCGATTAAACAGTTCTTTGACAGGAAATGCTTCTAAACACCAATTGGCAAAAATTGTTTGTCATCCAATTGGTTTTCACATATTGTCACGGCGAGTGTTGGGAGATTTTTCAATATCTGATGCTGTTACTCGGGTCAAATCTTCGATATTCTTACAGATTTGAGATAATTTACCAATTGCATGCTGGTTGTAATAACTTCATTGTCGCTGGATTTTCATCGTCATCTATATATTTTCGATTTAAATAATGATAGCAAAATCGGAAACCAAAATTTAACGCAAAATTTGACTGAAGAAGTAATTTTGATAATAAAAACTCCTAATAAACAGTAGGAGAATATAGATTTTCCAAATTTTCAATACGGGTTAATCAGCGGACATAAGTACTGTAGAAGACACTACAGAAAAACGGGAAATTATCGTTTCATCAAAAAGATACATATGACGATGCATTGGCCCAGAAAATCTACGGGAACAACATTAGAAAAACTCGTTGCGCCTGCTACGCAAATCGACGTTTGTGACGCATAGCGGTAAACGCCCCAAGTAATAAAAGACTCGAGTTTATCGGTCAATCATAAATTCGAACGCGTCGAAAATGAATCGACGAGAGACTCTCGCAAGCTCGCTGCAGCGTATGAGGCTTACTTCATCGGCAAGTGAATCTCGTCATTGGTGTGTGTGTGTGTGTGTGTGTGTGTGTGTGTGTGTGTGTGTGTGTGTGTGTGTGTGTGTGTGTGTGTGTGTGAGCAGCAGCAGCATAAAATCTGTATCCAAGCGCATCGCGACGAGGCTCCGCGTAATTAGCTATCAAGTCTGCCTCGCGCTGAGAGACGCGCTGGTATAGGCGCGCGTACACATAATACATTGTCGCTCTGGAATTACAGCCATATACGACTCGCAGACGGACCATGCGCCAGTGCAAATATAATATACATGCGATAACTCAGTTGAAGCGGGCAATAATGAGATTTATCGAGGGCTTGCCGAGCGAACCGATAAAACGCGCGCGGACTAGATGAATGCTCCACACAGCTCCGTGATGTGATGTCGTTAAATTACACGCCGATTTAAAGTCTGGGCGCCATGGGTGCAGTGTGTGTGTGTGTGTGACGCGAAAGCGTATCATTTCAGGAACGCACCCGACGATATGGGCGACGCGCCCCATTTATTATAATGGGCCCGGAATTCGTGTAGATCGTGCGCCCGAGATGAAGCGGCCCGATTTGTTGTAATGCCGCCATTATGTTAATTATTGAGTTATTCACTGCATGGGGGCCGTGTATACGTACTCGTATATGCATGCGTGTGTGTATGCATGCGACGCTGGATTAATACCATCGGCAAATAGTATAGCTGCTCTATTCCGCGACCGCTATTAAATTAATAATGGACGCGGGTGCGTTTCTAAAAAGCCGGCCGAGGGATCGCGATATTAATGCGCGATACGTGCGCGGGATTTGGGTTATCGAGCGTCCGCTCGATCACGGGCACTCCTCAAGTGTGTGTGTGTACGTGTGTGTTGAGTACATGCCCGGTGTGTTTGTGCGTGGGCGTGGGCGCGCGTGTTTCTTACGGGAAGTGAAAGTTTTCGGGAATCCTCGGGATCCCGCTCGATTGGCGATTATTACGTGCGCGCACTTTGATCTAGCGGCTGCGATAAGAGCCGGCCCTTTGTGCGCGAATCAATATTTGTATCAGCCGCGATACAGACGGCTCCGAGTTAATACGCGGCGAGATCGATGCGAAAGTCTCGCACGACGGCCGCGCGGCAATCAACGTGTTCCACGCGACCGTAATGGACGGATACACACGTTGAAAATCACGGCGAGCCTCGATGAAGACATTAAATTTAATTGTTGTCGTGGGATTCCTTCGAGACGCTCGCCAATCATCTCGAGCGCGGGCAATTAAAAGTCATCGAATAACCGCGTCATTAGTCCAATTAAGGAGGCAACATTTTCAGAGGCCCATTATCGCGATTGAATTTCCTTTTTTTCCTCCTCCTCCTCCTTCTCCTCTTCCTCCGCGCACGACGGCCTCGACGCTCTCTCGCCTTGGATTAAATTTCGAAGGAGGTGTGCGCCTCGGTACAAAGAGTCGTCGCGCACTCACGCGAATTTGATCGCGCGCACGCGCCCCGTAAAAATGGGAATCGAGCCAAGGAGCCACGCTCCACGGGGGCTTGATAAATTCTGCATAGGCGCGAGTGTGAGAGCCGATTGCCGGAGCCGCGCGTGGATTCCATTATACCCGACGAAAAGCCGCCGCCGCCGCGCCGAGAGGGGACCTCCCCTAAGCGATATTGCTCCCGAGATTATTTACCCCAGCCTGTCAACGAGCCACGGATGGGCCGCAGTCGCGCTATGGCAATTGTGATTTTTCACCGCGGGAATATAAACAGACGAGCACGTCGTTTCCGGATGTTATAAGCTCGTAACGCCCGCGCGATATGAGAGAACACAGCAGTGTTTCCAGCCGCCCCGAGACAATCTCCGTGGAATTCCGAGGCTCCGGCGGGTTTTTATTTGCTTCGAAAGTAGGTGACCGAACGTCGATCCGCGAGCGCGCTAGCTCTCCGCGTCTTGGTCGCGCTGCAGTTTGAATTGTTGGCAAACGGCGGACTTCACTTTGATAATACTCCATTCACAAATGTGACACGAAAATGGTTTGACACACAGGGATGTTTTGTTTGAAGAGGAATGAAGATACAAGAAAAATGCAAAAAAAAGTTTTCCTTCAATTAGCGAGTGGTGGCGCCACTGTAATGAATAATAATCACCCCTTTGATAAAAAAAAATGGACTTTGATGTATGTATATCGAGTTGAAAAAACCACACGTATTTACGGGCACGTATCTAGAGTTCGCATCGCTGATAACTAACGAATTTTCGGAAATTATTAGATTTTATTTTTCTAAAATTATATAATTCACTCGCGTTCCCCAACCGCACAGATATGACGTAAAAATAACCTCCAGAATCACCAAATCACTAGTTTCGCAGAGCTGAATTATTCTGAATTCGTTGGATATTAACGATACGAACTCTAGATACGTATACTAATGCCTTTATTTGAACCCAATATCAAATGGATTGTAATAGTGGAAAAAATGATGATTCAAGAGATATTCATTTTTTTATGTTTCTTTTTGCATTTTGCAAAAAATGTGCAAATTGAATGCGGTTTGACTTATTTTGTAGATTTTTTTGTAGAGTACAACTTTGCCCATACATAGATTCTCATTTCTTTGACCAATTTGTAGTTAGAAACTCAAATTTCTTGTAAACTATTTTCAGTTATTAATAACGTACATTTTTCAGTTTTTTGCTTTATTTGTCTAATATTCTTTATGTCATTTTCAACCCTCTCTATTTTTTCCACGCACTTGTTTCATGTACTCTACTACTCCATCATTCCCTTTGTAAAAATAACCCTGAGGAAACTGTCGTTTTAATGGTGTTTATTATCATAGTTGATCATCTAATTTTTTTCCTCGGTTGTCTACAGATTACTTAAAAATGTATAGAACTGGATATTTTAGAAATATATGTACATATCTGAAGTAACGATTTTTTGACGGCATGAACAAAAATACAACTGCACATATCTAGTATTGGAGTTACAGCGAGATTCGTTTTAAATGAATAATTCAGGTTACAACTCGAAGAAGGCAGGAATACAATGATAACTAGAACTTGATGAGGATCGAATTCACGAGAATAAAAAAAGAACAGCTTGAAGGTGTGTACCCTCTTCGCATCGCCGATTTATTGGATCTTTCAGAGCATCTACTGTTCGAATCAAATAAACACCGGAACAACCTTCCGTAGATCGTCGCGGAAGTAGCGGGCGAGAGACGCGATGTTGATACTTATAGGAGTTGATTTCAATAAGAGAATCGAGGCCTTCCGGGGAATCGTCCCAGCACGGAGAGGCCGTGTGTACGCAGTGTAATCCCAGCGTAAGACCAGGAGCGAAGAAAGTTGCCGCAGCACGTACGCGTTGGAGGCGACAACGGGCGTGTTGGGCGCCACAGGACGGGACTAATAAAGGAGAAAAGCAAGCAATGGGGCGAGGGTATACGCGAGACCCGATCGGCCTGATTGCAGGCCATAAATGAAGCCTAACGAGCTGACCTTTGCCCGGCAGCTGGCACGCGGCCTCCTCCACTACAGCTCCGAGCTCCGAGAGCGTATATCGACCTCTCACGTATCACTTAAGGACCATCAGCTTCGACAACTCGAGAGAGCGGTCCACCTGCGTCCGCGCGACCCCCGGCGAGCACACAGAGTCGTCGAGTAGCCCACGCGTACTCGTCCTTTCTTCTTGTCTCTCCGTCCCCCTCGTTACACATACACGAGGACGACGATATGCCGCGCCGCCGTCGTGTTTTGATTGGCCGGCTATTTTCGGAACCCGACTTACGACGTGATTTCGGATCCCCCAAATGATGGGCCAAGGTACATTCGATCAACGACGAGTCGCTTCGCCCTCTCCAGATGCCCATTTCGTCGGCCCTACGCCCGAGCCTCTGCTCTTATCGCGCAGCACTCCGGCCGGATGTGTGTGGTTCGTATCAACAAGGCACAGGCAAAAACAGCACAATGCTCGGCTTACGCGCAGGACGTAATAAACAAGATGAAACTCCGTTTGCTCGTGTCCTTTTTCTAGGGATTGATGTGCCGGATAAATCACCGAAGAGAGAGAGAATTTCGATCAGGAAAAGACGGCTCGGGAAATGTCCGTGTCGTCTGAGGGAGCGATGCAAAGTTTGTTATACATAAAGATGAATTTTTAAGTTTGAATAGGCATTTAAATGGCGCACTCGTGACCGTGCGCGAATGAAAGTGAAAAGAATAATGAGAGAAAACAGAGGGAGGAGATAATGAGAGATTGAGAGAGAGCGAAAGAAACGGAGGAGGGGAAGGACGGATGAACTTTGGAGAGGAGCCAAGCTCATTTTTGAACGGTGTTTGAGGACTATGCAATGACCCTCGCACGCTCGAGTATGGTATTCACTTCTATAGAGCAATCAAGAAGATTAGTGATGTCCGAGCTTTATTATACGTGTAAGCAGACCATTTCTACTGATAATTCCGGTCGCTGTTGTGGGACATATATCGAAGTCCCTTGGGTTCATTAAATTATAAAATGTATTGCAATGAACCAATCGGAATCTGTCTTTCGAGATGGACGTTCCGAGAATCGAGAATAGAAGTATCGACGAAGTCGAAAAGGTCGATCAGCATTCGTTGTTTGATCGTAAACTCTTCTTCTGCAATTCGAATAATTCCGAATCCCCGCCCATTGACGATCGTTTTTCTTTTTCGTTTTCTCATCAATGCCGAGAGCTTCGACAAACATCCTTTGAACATTAAACGCGAGTAATTGCATTTGCCGCTGCTGTACTTTTTACTGTCATCTCCGAGCCAGGCGCTGGATTCATCTTTTCTTTTCCGTTTCCATTCTGCGGAGAGCGGATAATTAATGAGAACGTTGACGACCCGGATATCGGGCTGGGTTTTTTTTTTCGAAACATCTCGAATGACCATTTCGTATGAATCCTCCCGAAATTCAATTTGCTCTTACAATATCAGTATGTGTATGCTCTTCATTGTCGTACGACTCGGTGGTATCGTAATCAATCAGATTTATGTGCCCGTCATGCGCAGATAATGAAGTGGATGAAATTCAATTCGCGATCAAATGGATCAATGTAAATTCAACACCGTAGGTGTGCATAAAAGTGCTCGGCTTCTGGTCAATTTGGAGCGCTCAGCGTGACTAATGCGTCAGATACCATCTGGTCTTAATTGATGGAACTGCTACTCTCATACGTTCATCATTTAGAGTTTGCTTCCATTCAGAACACTTATCGCGATTCAACGGACGTCCCTCACGAATTGTTAGCCTGAATGGAAATTCAAGAGTTCTCGGAAGATGCTTGAATGAATTTTATTTTCAACGTGAATTTATTTTTGGACCCACTTTATGTATATATACGTGCTGCCGGCCGGATTCAATTTCCCTTCACTAGCTGCCACATGAAATACATTCTATCCGAGTGATTTTATTTTTAGGGAATATCAAGAAATAGCCGTAATACAAATCATCGAGTAGTGCCGAGTTCGAGCTTTTTTTCTTCGGTAGCATTGAGTGTAGGGTACTGATGTAACAAGGATACGATGTCCCACCACAATCGAAGTCGCTGAGACGGTTATATTTCACTTGCATTTCTCGCCGATTTCGAATGATTTTACTCAACTATCAACGTTTGATAACACAATTATGCCCCTCTTTAGGCTTTAAAAGCAACTGTTGACCAAAGTTTTTGAATGGTATAGGAAACTCACAACATTTCTGATAGGAACTCCAAGAGCGACATTTTGAATGAAGCAAAATGATTAGAGATTGTCAAATGTTGGTTGCTAGAGTTCTTTTCAATAAAACTTGGACCTCTAACTTGAAGCACAGTCTACATAATTTTATTTTCTACCCAAGTCATACGTACAGCCGTTTAATCTCGCTCGACGCAATTACACTATGCGAACCGCTAGACTTTTTACCCCGAAAACGTGATAATTTGGATAAGCAAACGTTGGCACTCGAGCGTCACGCAACAAATGCCCCTCGATATCTCGCGGGCATAAAAACTCGCGAGTTAGTGGCCTCGAGCGCGAGGGGCGGCGCATTACTCGGAGAGTCGCTGGCTCGCGCCGCGGCCGCGCATAATTTGGCCCGGCACATTTTGGAGAAATCGCGTCTCGTTTAGATAAGCGACAGCCTGGCACACGTGAAATCGCGTATATAATCGGTAAAAGGTATATATACGTATAATGCGCCCCGCGGCCGCATATCCGAGTTTCGCTGGCGCTCGCGCTCGAGTAGGCAGGTAAAGGCGCGGGGGGGGGGGGGAGCCGGTGTGTCGATCTTCAAAAGCGCCGGGCCGTCGCGGAGGAAAAAAAAAACTTTCTCCGATTTACGAGGGCCACATCCGCATAATAAACAGCCGATAGGATAAGGTCGGTCACATTTGTGCCGCCCTTCCATCGACGCTCGCTCCGCCGCGGTTGCATCGCGCAATTATCGAAAATTGCCAGTTGTTTGTAGTACGAAGCGGCGCTGCCGCGGCGGCAATTATGCGGGCATTCATCGTGATTTACGGGCCGTTCGCGCAACTCGATACCTATACACGAATACACATATATACATATATACGTTTGCGCGAACGCGTGTGGCCGTGCGTTGTATCTATCGTACGGGCTGTGCGTATACGCCCGTTCGTTAGGATAATGCGCGCTGCTCCTTTGTCGCGAATAATCACCCGGCACTTGTTTCGTTCGCGGCTGCGTCTCGCATGAAAAAAAAAACCCCCAACCACTACGGGGGGGGGGGGGCTGTCTCGCGCGCCGAGTCGCGGTCGGAATATCCGATTATCAATTGGCCGCTCGTTTCCGAGCCGGGCGCGTATAAAATCGCGCGACCCGGAATGGATTCCTTTTTCGCGCGAGACGCGCGTGCCTGGATATACACGAATCTGTGTCATAATGGCGCGCGAGCTGATGAATATGATAATGGCGCGCAGTCGCGCGAAAGCTATTGGAATTGGCGCGCTAGTATAGAAACGCGGGACGAAATGCCCGCTCTAAACATTATTATTTCACTGCCCGACGAATTTCGATTTGCTTCATTATGCAGATCGTCGCTGCGTGTGTGTATATATTCGGGCGGACATTAAGCTCGCTCATTTGCATGTCAAAAGAATACCTTTCAACGTTCGAAAACACGTTGTACATTACACTTTATTTATGTGCGCGCGCGCGTGTGTGTGTGTTCGCGCGCGCGACTTGGCTCGAAACAATATTTCGAAGCGCGCGCGAGTGCACAAACGATGTATCGGAGCCCGGAGAAAAATTGACGCTGTTATTCACGTCCGCGGCGTCCTTATACACAGACGCGAGGGGGGGGGGGACAATAAATGTGCCGCGTCCACTAATCGCACGGATATATACAGTAATTGATATCGAAGAAGCGGCGGCGCGAGGACAATGCCGACTGTCTTTTTGATCGAGCGAAAACACGCCCGAACGCATATAATGACCGGCGAAAGCCCCGTATGTCTCACCGTGGCTGACTCTTGATGTATGATTAAGGCCCAGGGCAGGATCGATTTGTCCAGCGTATATATATAGACCCACGGAAACTCCATCGCCTCGTTACGCGCGCGTAATATTATATATAGCATATAGGCGCGCGCGGGCAAACTCAGAGTGGTGAAATTCATCTGTTGCACCTTGAGTTGCACCTCGTTGAAACTCGATCGAGTGGAGGTATATATTACACACCCCGGCGAATTTCGAGACTTCGAGCGTGAGCCGAATTCTTTCATCACTCGCTCGCGCGCTACACGGCATGTATCGAGCGGGTTTCGGGGCCGTATATCGCGTGGAGATAGTAAAAAGCGCGAGACGCTCTCGGGATGATGAATCGCGCTTTTTCTCCCCCCGCCTCTTTCTTCCCCGCTTCTCGTCGCTCCTCCTTCGCCGGCCGGATTAATTTATTTGGCAAGGGCCGAACCGCGCGTATACACACACACACACACACACACACACACACACATATATATATATATATATATATATATATATATATATATATATATATATATATATATATATATATATGTACAGTATGATGTAGCCGCGCATCCGATTGACAGCATCACACCCGCTGCGGCAGCGGATAAAATTGATTCGCGCCGGAGGCGAGCAGCCACCGACGGAGATCAGAATCGATCAAAAACGTCATTCATACTCGACCCCAGTTGATCCCGACGTCTAGTGGCGTACGGTCGAGAGGAGGACGTCGGCACGAAAAGCCTTGCTAGAACGACCGCAAGCGTATACGTTGGCTAAGTGGATTATTGATGGGCTCGCGGGACCGAACAACAAGTCGCGCATCGTAATGATCAACACTCGGAGTGTCGGAGATATTCCCGTGGCAGGAATCGGCTGTAGGGGCTTCCTGGAATTTTCGGTTCGAATCAAGTTTCCGCCGGGAGGCTTCGATTTGTATTGATCAAACGGTGAGCTTATTGAAACTCGAGGTGAGAGTACCTCTCATGCTCGCTTACCCACCGGTATGGCCCACCTATATATGATACCTCGTAATGTATATACTTTCTCGCTTGAGTGGCTCTCGCTTTATGTTGGTGTAGCGCTGAAAAACAACGCTTCGTCGCAGCGTCGGTCTCTTTTTCATTTCAAGAGTCTTTTTAGAGCAGTTGAATGCTGCAGGTGTCTACATTTTGATCATATACATTCGCTTATATATTTTCTTTTTCGGTAACAACTTCACTTCATTTGAGTGTAAACTTTTTCATTCCGCATATTTGACTCGTCGACTTTTTCCTCTCGCGCGCGTTTCTTCATTCTTCGTAGAAGCATTTCAACTTGAAAGTTTTTTTCAAAATTATACTCTTTCTCACCGTAAATGCTGGATTTTTGTTCGCGACACAAGAATTGAACATACGGAAATATGTACTTAAAATATCTAGATATGATGAATCCTGATATGAAAAGCTTGTGAAATAAAACTGGTTTGACTAATGATATGTTTCCAGAATCATAAAAATATGATTTTTCGTACCTAGTTTCATTGAAACTGAATATTTACGTAAGTGGTGGGGAGATCACATCATCTCACCTCATATGACAAAACGTGCGAAAAGTGTGCACGGAGAAGAAATATATTTTAAAAAAAACTACCAAATTATCGAGTAAATGTCAAACAGTCATTCTGATACTTCGTCAAGATAAGCTATGGTAACAACTTTAGCAGTAAAAAAAAGGAAGAAAAATAATTTTCGAAGTGATGGCCCACCTGTCACTGCGGCGTAACCATAAAAAAATACAGTATAATACATGCATTCTCCGCGCGAGCGGGGGGCGTCGGACGCGCGCGTGTCATCGGGAAAAGTTGCGAATGTTATTGCTCGGGTGAGAACCCTAAATCATCGCTGGAGATTCGATTGTGACTTTAATCTCGCAGGGCCAGTTCGACGGGCGTCGCGGAGAGTATAGGAGCTGGAGAGCGAGCTGCGCCCGCCGCCGGGGCTCTGCACTGCGGTCCTTCACACGTAGCACGTAAACGCTCGCAACTTTGCGATATATATCGCGATGTGTATACACACACACTCACACACACACGTATATAGACGCGCGAATAAAAGCCCAATGGAACACAGCCCGGAGCGCTGCGGCGCGCCCGGCGACGTCGATAATGCGTGTACGTCGAGGCTGCGGCAGCAGGAGAGGACGTGACGATAGAACGACGGCCCCACTACGTTATATCCGCCTTTCACGTCGTCGGCAGTCGTTTTTGAGGGCTTGTTCACCTGCCCGCGGGATTATCCCCGAGTAAATTATGCCGAGGAGCTCATTGATTTTGCATCGTGCTTGCCAGCCACAGGCTGTCCCGTATCTGTGTGTTCCGCACTTTTCAGCTGAATAATCGACGATCCCTATATATATATACGTATTACAGCCCGAGAGCCCCGGCAGGATACCCCGCCCGACCCAGTTCTAAATGCGCGCTGCTTTCGGACACAGGCGCGGCGAGGGCTGCTCTCGGCTCGGATGTTTTCACCCGAAAAATATTCAGTCTGGCGATTAATTTAATGTGCCCAGTTGTTTTTTGTCCGGCGAATCGTTGGGTGTAAAAGGGAAGAGAGATGTTCAGCGCCCGCGTACGCGCGATATTTTTCGAATTTCATTCCCGATATCGCAGCAAACGCCGAAATGATAATGTCTATAATCCGAAACTGGCATTCGTTCGTTGTCGCTTGTTTGTCGGATTCGAAACAGCTAGTTTGGATTCACAAAAAAATTGTTTGAGTTATCTTGTTTGTAATGAAAACGAAAATAGTCAATGCAACTCTTCGCGTGACAGATCACTACATTTTATATTTCACGTGAATCGAAGTTTAACAAGTATAAACATCCATCAAACACACATTGTTGGTCCGTCAATAGAATCACGAACTGAACATGAAATGAAACTATGTGCTCATATGGATTTCATGCAAGATTATATCGCTTTTTTATTTTTGATTTGAACAAAGTAAAAACATCAGACTCACGGAAAAGCACTCAACGAGACTGATGTCTGTATAGCTCTACGATGACATGAAATATTGAACCACTCGTTCAAACGTTAATCAATTTATTATATTCCATTAATCCGACAATGCTCGTTGATTTTCCGAGGAAATAAAGAAACCCCAGCATGCAGATTGATCCTCTGCAGATGAAATTCCATTGGAACTGAATATACTTATGGATCGATTCTATCAGATTTAAACTGAATAACGAGACACAATAATAATTATTAAAATTGCATTTGTAATGTAAATGGTTCTATAGCTCGTCAGAGACAAACATTGACTCTTTGAAAATCAAGACCATTCAATTTTTTCTCCTCGCAATAACGAACAATGAAGAACGACTGGTAGTTGAAATAAAGTTTGATTTGAACGAAATTTCCTGTGGATATACAATGTTATTAGAGAAAATAAAAATTTCATGGGTATGAAAGAGTTAGAGGTTTGAGGTTATAGGTCAAAACTCAGTAAGTTTATAATGATCAGATAAAAACGTCGAATGCCATTAACGTTATTACCGTAGAGTACTGAAAAGTAACGAAAGAGTACCTTGGAAGTTCTAAAAGAGCTCTAAAGTAATAAGCCCTCGATTGAAAACCTTACCAAACAACAACTTTTCGCACCATAGTAAATCGGTCATCGAGAATTTCGCATCATATTCGTAATCAAGGGACGTTAGCGCGGTGTCGGTGATCCGTTCAGGATGTCACGTATAATATACTTATACGAGATCATCGTCGACGAGGAAGCTAAGCGCGTAAAACGAGCGAGGCTGCCGATAAATATATCCCACCGCGACTACCAGACGTTGACTATTCAAGTGCGGGCGCGCGGTAAGAAACGCGCGCGTACGTGCCCCCCTCCGATTGATCCCTGTTCGACAGCGCCTTGGGCGACTAATTGCGCAAGTTTATAAGCGGCTTACGCGCTCTTGCGCCAGCTTAACGCGCAGCGCGCCTCTCTCAAACGACTATTTACAGCACTATTAATGCTCACTCCGGCAACTTTAATTGAATTTGCGCTGCGCGCGCACTCCCGATTGGCCCGCCCCGGATGAAAAATCGCCTCCGGTTCGCTAATCGACTACTGGCGCGTGCGCATAAACATATACATATACAGCCCCCGCGCGCGCGATTATTGCACGCGCGTTAAATCAACGCCCGGAACGTCTTGTGCCACCACCGCCGTAATTTTCAGCCGCGCGCCGAGCGCTTCGTTAATCGAGCGTTCGGCGCGTCCGAACGACTATAAAGCCCGTCGCGTGTACTGCCTCGCTGTTATTACGATGTGTATAGCTCCTCCGAGCCGCAACGTACCACGTTGTACGCCAGAGAATCAAGCGCCGCACTCATCCATACTAAGATTCGCGCGACTTGATGCGTTTGGCTACATGATGAGTATTTGTATGCGTGGATCTGCTACTCCAGCTACGCGGCCGGAGCGAATCGAATTCATCGGCGCAGGCTCGAGCTTCGAAGTGTCGTAAACACAGGGACACACTCTTCGTGGGCTTCTATACGTTTGCCGCGTCGTTATACGCTCGGCTACAGTGCCGCGCGGCCGTCGTGTGATCGGGCGGCAGTCGAGCGGTAAATTGAATTAGGAGAGCGAGGCGAGAAAAAAGCCGCGAGACGAGCGAGGCGCGTGTAAAAACAATTTCCAATGGAATAAGACGTTACCGAGTATTTAGTTGTGTACACCCTCCGAGAGGGAGGGATTTTTTCCCTCCGCCCGGCGCGGCAACATGCGCGCGGCGTCGTAAAAGCGAACGAGCGTATTATCCCCGTGGCCGAGGCTGTATATCCCAGCGCACCGAATCGGCGTAAATCAAAAGCGCAGCTTGGCGTGAGGCGCGCGCGCGCGGCCCTACGTGTGGCCCCCATCGGTCGAAGGAGACGAAGGAGAAGCAGAAGAAGGAAATAAAATGTAAAAAAAGAAGAAGGTGGCAAGCATCATTCACTCGGCGTGGCGTCATTCGTCTTGGGACGCGCGCGCGAGCCAGTCCGCGGCCCTGTGGGATACATCCTCTTCATCCGCGCCGCGTCTCCGATTCGTCAAGCTTTTCCAGGCGTCAGCTCTCTGCAGGTATATATACATATGCCATTAAACGCGATGACTGTCTCCGCGCAAGAGCGCAGCCACTACCCCGGCGGACGCACACCGTCGAGTGTCGTCGTCCCCCCCCCCCCCGAGGAATTTTAATAACGCGACTGCGCGCACACAACGCCGAGCTTCCATCCGTGTGTGTGTGTCGTGTACCTTTTTTTTCCACCCACTCGTACAACAATATCGCGCTTTGTGTGTGTACACACACGGCCGGGGTGAGCACGGAGATTCTCGTCGCAATTAGTATATGGGTCAACGGCGGCTGCGAGAGCTGCTCTCGCGTCGCGACTCCCCCTCCCTGTCCCCGCACGCGCGCGCGCGCCTCGTATACAGCACACGAGCGTACAATACGAGAGCAGCAAAGGGAGTTGCGGGCGGCCGCCCGGTGTTGTTGTTCCCGTGGATCGACACGATTCCCGCGACCGATCGCTCGCGTTGGCAGTGGCTTTTTTACCGGCAATTTTCACCGGCCGCCCCGCGCGTACAAAGCCGATCAAACAATTACATGGTACGCGTATAACCGAACGAACGTGCCCGCGCGCGAATACGGCTCGCGGATTATTATATGGCGGCGCGGCGATGGTGAATATACAGCTGCCGGTGCGTTGTTGGCCGGCTTAAACTAGATAAATCACGTGCATCACATATATATATATATGGACACATATCCGTACAAATACCGGATACAATCGGCGAGACTTCATAGGGGCTCTCTCTGCACGTATTGTCAGTTCGAATGAATCAACTGTCGAGGGCGATGCGCACATATTATGTTGCGCGGATTGATTCGGCCGCGCGTGTGTTTCGCGCGCACTCCTTGATGCTATTATTAATGTATCCGCGTCTATGTATACATGTGTGAACGAACGATTCGCCCGCGTTGTCTCGTTCGTATTGCCGGCCGCTACAATGCGATCAGCATTCCGGAACATTGGCAAATTATCAACGAGTTGGTATATACGTGTACGGATGTATACGCCTGTACCACATCTATATGCGGGGATTCAGGGGCGAGAGATTTTCGACGCGCGCCACTGGGATTTTTCGCGGAGTCTCGATCCCTCGCTCAGCTCAAGAATCATCATCATCATCATCATCATCATCAGGTGGCCCACCGCCGCGCTCGAGATCGCCTCGAGTGCCCCGCGGGGCTCGGCCAATGGTCGTTGGCCGCTCGCGATGCATATCCCAAAGTCTCCGGGGCGCGCAACGCTGCCGAGCGATCGATTAGATGTGTGCGCGGCGGCCCTTGCGATCAGCGGCGCATATGCGAATGCGAACCGGTGGGATAAACTCGAACTCGCTTGCTAGTGCTAATGCGGCGGCACTGCGCCGACCTATATGTACCTATCGCAATTACTTATTAATGCAAAGTCGCGACTTTGGTCGTCGGCGCTTCGAATGTCGATCGTGAGTATGTCGGGCAAGTACGCTGTGGCGCGTCGTCTGGGATTGGAGCGCGAATGTATGAGTGAAGTTAACGCGAAATTACAACCCGCGTAGAAATGAAACCATGGGAAAATTTTTGAAAATAAATTGTCAATGTAGTTGACAATGTAGTTGAAAAAATATGGGAAAACTATTGCTGATGGCCGTGTCCAATAGATTCCAAGAAAAATATTGCAAATTTTTTCAAACTCACAAAACATGAGACAAGACTTATCAATATTTATCCCACGTTTTTTTATAATTGATTTTACATGGACAAATGGTGGTTTAGGATCCCGATGATGTCCAGGTGACTAGTGTCACCGAGGGAAATGTCCCGAGGGTTCGCTCCAGGTATTTTCGGTTGGAGAAGCTCACCCTGGACCCGAACGATGTCCAAGTAGTGACATTTTTGAAACTCGGATAAACCGCAATCATTATGACTTCATGAATAATTACTAGATATAATTGGAAAGTCGATTTTCCATACGTCTGATGGAAGAAATGTATAAGTTGATGGAAGTGATCCACGCTGGGACACGTAAAAGGGTTGAATAATATAAAAGCACATTGACAACTCATATATTTTTCAATGCTCCATTTGAGCGAGTTTGGCTGACTGAGAGTGGCTGCAAAAATGGATACAATGCACTTGGTATTTCATTTAAAAATCC
Organism: Aphelinus atriplicis; assembly: GCA_020882685.1. Classification (NCBI taxonomy): domain Eukaryota; kingdom Metazoa; phylum Arthropoda; class Insecta; order Hymenoptera; family Aphelinidae; genus Aphelinus; species Aphelinus atriplicis. The sequence goes on along the minus strand of CM037074.1, from coordinate 13,726,802 downwards.
AGATCGTCACTGCCTTTTTATCGAGCCTCGCATGATCGGCTCGGCAAAATCAGAGGGACCGGAGAGCTGCGGCTTTTTCACAGAATCACGACGATCGAACGAGCTTCGAGCGCAAGCTCCCTCAGCCATATCAGCGTGCGGTGCCTCGGCTAATATTGGTAACCCGTGATTTATACCCCTCGATACAGACTTCATAACGCGTGCCCAATTACACGTGTCGTATTGATAGAAGACGAGTGTGAATGTATCCGCGAGCGCGTGTCATATCCATTTTATAGATGTGCGCCGTACACTGCACTTGTTGCCGCTCTCTCTCCCTCTCTTTCTCTTGCTCTCGAACTATAACCAATAAACGACGAGCGTCAACGGCAACTCAATGAATCAAAGCCGCAATCACCGATGGCCCGGGTCGCGTTTCTTCATCCCTCGCAAAGGCGTCAAAGCAAATGCAAAAGCATAAGCAGTGCGTCTTTGTACACATCAGAGAACAAACGGAGCCCGAGATTTTGTCGCAGTCGCGCGTAATAAGCGAGCGACGGCCAATCAGAGGGCCCCTGCACACACCGAGGCTGCAACGACGAGCGCGCGAAATAAGGAGCAGTCGCGAAATGAGACAAACAAACTAGAATGAGAGCTGGCGACACAAAAAGACGGAAAGCTCGCGTGTGCATATACATTTATACGCGCGGAGAGCCGGATATAAATCGAGCGACGTTTTTACCGCTCCCTCGCTCCGGGCTATATGGAGATTTTTTACGGGACTCGGGAAAAATCGGTATATTGTTTCGTCCGTGCCCCCCCTCGCCGCGCTCGCGCTATTTCCTGCCACCCCCTGTACACTCGCGTATATATACCGCCCCGCCCGAGTTCCATGACTTGGCTGCTGCCGCGCGAGAGAGAGAACGAATTGCCCCGGTTTTAGACTCGACTTTTTCGGGATTCTTAATGAGTCTTTTCAATTTGCCTGATGTGGATCGCGGACGGTACAGCCGCGCTGATCGATGCGTGCGCACGAAACGATTACGTACGCCCCCACCGGTGCGTGCAATTAACGGAGAGGCCCGGGCGCGATATAACTCATCGTAATATGCGCGCGGGGCTTATTTTTCACGTGCAGGCAAACAGCCGCGCCGTACGCGCGGCGCTTTAATAAGATGTTGAATCCATGGAACGAGGAGGCTCGGACTATACGTGTGTAATAGTTCATTCGTTTGATAAATCGAGCCCGAGTCGCCTCTACTGCGGGGGCTATCTCTCGAAGATAATGCAGTTGCAAACAGTAATACATTAACTGGGTCTCGCGCAGCGCAGTACTAATTCACACTAGCATTGTAGATTTTCGCGCACCGGTGCCGCGAGTTTTATGAGCGTTAAATTGAAAGCATCCAGACTCGCATATACATTCGTATGGGTATACACACACACACACACCCATCCATGGAAACTTTGGTCGTTTATCTCTCGCGCCGCTCTGGCCACTCGGAAAATGTTACGTTCGAATGGGGCGCGCGCACCGGCGGCGATCTCGTGTTTTCCCTTGGCCACGCGACCAAATTTCACCTGAGACACACACACACACACACACACACTCACGTATACATTATCAAATTTCCGCGTTGCTCTGAAATTCCAATGTTCTCCGCAACAGCACTCGCGTGCACGCGCGCGCTCGTGTGTGTACGAAGCGATTTCCAACGCTGATTCATCGTGGAGTTCGCGCGTCGACCCCTCCCTCCCCGTTTAGCGGTGTGTATCTCAAGCAGGCTGTTCCGGTGTGTCTAGGCCGGGTTTTTCTCTCTCGAGGGCGCCTATCTTGCGCGATGAATTCGAGGCCGCCGCCAGAGCCGTCGAAGCGGGCCACTCGTGCGCCACGACACATGTATAATCCGCAGCGGTCTCTTTCAAAGCCGAGAGCCGACTTCACAGAGAGCAAGAGTGTGTGTTTGACGCGCGGCTGCCGCGCGCGCGCGCACCAAGAGATACGGCCCCACGAGCTGCCATAGGCTAAATAGAAAACACCAGAGCGCGGCAGATACCGTATATCGAGGGGGAGACAGCCTGATTGACTCGAACTGGTTTAACGGCCAAGCTGAATTGGGCGCCGGGGGACGGCCGGCAAAATGCGCGCGCGAGATACAGCGAGTAATTATAGAATATTATCTCGGCCGGGGTATGAGCCGTAAATATTACGCTTTTCAAATTGCTTATTTCCCCTGTAAAGCTATCGAGTCCTTCCTTGTTGGGCTGAAAAATTCAACGGACCTCGTAATCACATCAAAGCGCGCGACTCGTATGTCGAGAGATTAACAATGGATGAATGAGCAAAGCTTAATCTAAGCTTAACTCGAATCATGTAACACTTCAACGAGTCGGTTAAACATTCATTTATTGCCAAGCTTGTAATGTACATATTGCGCGGTCATGTAATATTATAATTGTATGAAGAGATTAATTTTTGATGGTAAGCCACTTTGACCGAAGAGGAGACGACCAGGTACTCGAAACTTTGAATAAGTAAAATGATTGAAAGTCAAGGAGTTCGGTTCGAAGATGGTGATCGTGTATTACTTATGTGAAAAATCAAGTTCGATAACCAATATATGTATGAGATATTATGAAATCATCGATTGCCAACCAATTAGATGCCATAAAGCAGTTTCTTTCGAAATTTGTATACTCGCCGGTATTTATTTTACGAAGCAACGGACACATTTTTTTGCTCTAGTTTGGAACGAGTTTTCCCCTGGCGATTTCATAACACACTCGAAACGAGCGATTTTAATTTGACTTTCAAAATACTTCGGTGAAAATTAATACGCAATTCATTGTTTGACAATGATCATGAGAAAAATGTTTCTGCTGTTTCCAGATACGGCTCGACCCACTAAATCACGCAAGCCGCAAAGGCCAGACCTACACACGCACACACACGCACACGCACACACACACACACACACACACACACACACACACACACACACACACACACACACACACACACACACACACACACACACACACACACACACACACACACACACACACACACACACACACACACACACACATTATCTTTGAAGAGCCTCAATGGAACTCAACACAGTTTCTAGGACGCATTTGTAACGTACAAAGATGTAAAAGGTGTAGCTGCAAGTTGTAGTGCATAATGTATGGCATCCTTTTTCCGCCACTAGCTTTCTATGCCAAGGTCCATAAATGCCACATCAAAAAAAAAAAAGGAAAAGAAAAAAAATAACGCGTCACAAAGCACTTGCTCACGCCCATTTTCCTGCTCTTCAAGAAGCCGCAAATGCAGCCAATACGATGGAAAAAAACGCGTTTGATCCGTGTGACCCACTCTAGACGCATTAGTCGACAATATATTCAACAGGCGAATCGCCTCTTTGAGAAAAGTTCAAGGTTCTCGCTTCTTCACAGAAAAAAATGAAAAAAAAAAAAACAAGAATCTTTTTGTAAACGTTGGATTGAGCAAACATATAATCGAGCTCGCAGTCGGTAATTAATCGTGATGATCCAGAGAGTCGAGAGAGAGAGAGAGAGAGAGAGAGCAAGATTAATGCTTGCGCTGAATGAGACTCACGCACCAGTCCCATTAGATAATCCGCTGAGCAGAAAGGACCAACACCCCCAACCACCCAACCCCCACTCCGCGGTGTCATCATACACCTGTGGGCTCGAGGGGGGCTCGTGGCTCCAGGTATACATACATACGTCCAGCCGGACTCTACGGGTCGTTACGCAAACACAAACGAAAGGGAGATTCGAGCCAGCGGTGCGCAGTTATCCATCTCGACTCTGCGGGTAAATCTATACATGTACAGACGCACAGGTGAAGACACGAGTCAGCGATGGCTAAGTAACCAGCCGCGCGGTGTCTGTATACTATATATATATATAGCGTCGATTGTAACGGGACATCAGCCGCGGCGACGGTGTTGTCCAACACGAGAAGCTGCTCTCACGAGGATGGATCCACGGGAGATCGGACTACCTCGTACCTGTCTATATAAGGTAACTGTACCCAATTTGGCACTGTACCCAATTTGGCACAATCGTCAGATTTCGTATTTCCGGTGCTCTCTGAGCATCAGTCGCTTATGGTTATGTTGGGGGAATTAAAAGAAAATTTTCGGTATCTTCCCCGCCCATTTAGCCCTTAAAACCACTCTCCTACAACACTTTGAAGTTTCACTTACTCATTTTTTCACCATTTTCTTATTTCACTTTTCACACTCAACCTCAAAAATCAGGTGTCAATAATTTTTATCTCTCAAAGTGTCATTACTCTTTTTTGTGTAAAAACATCTCAGCTTTCGATTGGTCTCATCAGTTTTCCTAAAATTATTTTTTATCCTACTCAAATTGCTGTTTTTCGCATCAAAAAAAAGTGTACCCAATGTGCCCCTCTACGCGTTTTTAAATGGGAAGATTGAGTGAAATCATTGAATATTTGTATAGACATATTACGATGATTTAGACGCGTATTTTTGAGTTGTATGTTAAAAATTTTGTATAAATATCACTGGGAACATAATTGAGAGTTTATTTCAATGCCAATTGGATCGTCCCTGTAGGCCTATATAGGCTGTAGCTAATGATTAACAAATTGTGCCAAATTGGGTACACGTTTTGTGCATTTAGCCTTTTTGCGTTTTTTTTTAAATTGCGATTTTCGATAGGTTAAAGTAGTCGAATGATGATTATGAAGATGGTTTCTAATAGGTATTGAGCTAAGCTTTGAGATGCCGTTCACAGAATTTTAAAATTCGAAGTCTATCATAGTCAAATTCGCGAAAAACCCTTAGGGGGGGGCACATTGGGTACAGTTACCTTATACACCGGTCGCTCGTGTCCCGCGCGTCAATGGGGTTTACGGTGCGTGAGGAGGTCGCTTCGTGGCAGATGCGGTTCACGTCGTCGTCGTCGTCGCGCGTTATATTTATCACTCGAACACACGGCATGTGTGTTTATTGGGGTATCGAGGTGATATTCGATGATCGTTACGTATGTATATATAGGTACGTATAAATCCCCGGGAATTTATTCCTCTCGCGGAATTTAAACCCGAAGGACCGGGAGTTTCACAGTCCGCGGAGCTCATTGTAAAAATCCACGTTACTTTTTCATGCCGCGCGGTTTGAAAAGAACCGATAGAATAAACGAGAGTTGGATGTCTGCAGCGTTTGAATTGCCATCGTTATACGACAAAGTTGCGCGCCGAGTTTTTTTTATCAAATCCAAGTTGATTTTACAACCGTGTGAAAGGTGCTATATAGCGTTTTCGAAACCCGCGCAGCGGAGTTATTATTTCCCCCGTTCGAAAGAAAGACCAACTCTCGGGTTTTCTCGCAGTGAAAAACTGATTCGCTTCGATGCGGATACATTTTTCACAGTAACACCGGCGTTCGTTTTCTTTACCAGTGGTTTTGACAATTTCTGCACTAATCGCCAACGGAAAATCACTCGGAGTGGAAGTAAATTGGTCCTCCACTTTCGTACTGTGGCTTTTTTTCTCGCAGCAAGGAATTTCGAGAGAAGAGTCGAGAGGTTGGTTGGTATCGGCTCGGAAATAGAAATTACGCAAGAAAAATGACACGGGTCTCGACAAGCGTACCTGGGATAAAGACGACACAGCCTGTTAATTAATATACTCGTTCGGTTCGATTCGAACTCACACACACACACACACTCCAGAGGCTTCTAATCTTCCGATAATATGCTAATGATACTCTTGGAAACACATCTGAGCCCGAGGAAAAATAGCCGGAATCGACGAACCTCTAATGAAACGATCAATACATCTCCCGCATCGATACGCCCGCGCGTTTCCCCCCTCCACCCCCCATCAGTCGCGTTGGCGCGCGCACAGCCTCGTTTAGAGCGACAGCCGTGTATTGCATGAACAAAAAAAACGAAACAAGTGGATCATCCCGTCCGACTAGTGTATGTGGATAATCGGTCGAGAGTGGCCATCATAGGACGCGGTACCATGCATCACGGCTCGCAAAGTGTCAGCGGCACGGCACGTATCCCCGTGTGCGAGCGCCACACCGTGTATATACATCGCCCGGGGGGGTCTCGCGGGCGCCGTCACTACAGCGTTCGCGGAAATCGCCGCTTACGCCCGCACGTATATACTTTCGAGGAGATGGAGTCATGAAGTTGGCGGCCCGCTGAATTGCCGTCGTGACGGAGATATCCTCTTTTTCCCTTTTTTCTTCATTTTTGTCAATAGCCGACCCGACGGGATTGGCGCGATTACGACGGTGGATCAATTGGAGTCGGCGGGGCCAGCTGCGCGCGTGTACACACACGTCGTAGGTGGGAACAACGCGATCGTCGCAGATTTGAATGATAAAGGCTCTCCGGAGAGGCCGATCGGCGGGAGCTGATAGCGCTAATCGCCCACTGAGATCGCGCTCGAGTGTTTATCCTGGTTGTTGAATCATGTATAGCCGGCGCGCGCGACGTGATTGTGCGGCTTTTTTCTGTTCACCCAGCTCACGGAAACGCACACACACGCGCGCGTAGCTTTACGCGTCGCGGTGGCATTGGCTCGAGGGCAAATATACATGATGTATTTTAACCGAAAGTCGTATTATGAGGCACGAAGGATCGATATTTGACCCGATAATTGACCGTGATGGAATATAATTTTCTTCTTAATTATTCATTGGCTAATTATAAACGACGCGGGCCTATCAAGTGTTTTTCAAACGCTTCATTTGCCCGGCCGAATAATGCGATTCGATCGCGGGCTCGTTATATGCGCCATCAGAGAGCCGCGCGTTGACTTCTTTTGTGCAGAGCGCCGACCAACAGCGAATAATTACTCGTTTTAATAAACACGCCTCGATACACTATCTCGGCTATTAAATTGATAAATTAGGGAATTCGACACAATGTTCTCGCACTTTTTACGTGGCGCGCCGATCGTAAGATAGGACTCGTATGAAAAATAGAGCTGCCCCACCCCCGCGCGTCGTTGGGGCAATATCGGTATTCGGTCGGAGCTAAATTGAGAATTTAACGAATCTCCGATTATCTCGTTGGGGAGGCGCGCAGTTCCTCAAATACGCGCATATCGCGTACACTGTGTGTCGGATTATTAAATTCCATCCACCGTAAGCTCATATTTCACGGTGGCGCATTGGTCTCAATCGATGACGAATTCAAAATGTGACGAGCGGAGTATATTCATGAAATTATCATTGATTTATATTTTAACAGCCAGATTATCAAATTCAATTTGCCAAATTCACATTTAACCCGAAGCAGATATAACCCATAGCCAACTTATTTCTTTCCGAAAATATCAAAGTTCGATTGACTAAATATGCCATATCGGATTAAAGCTTATTCTTGAACGGCCAAGGATATGATCCAAGCGTGACTCGAATCGGGAAATTCGAGTATAATGAAGAGTTAGAGTCGTTTTTGGAAAATCGGAATTTCCTCTGTCTCGCATCGTCATTGTTCCATCCAGTTATATTGGATTGCCCTTACCGGTATAAATACACACTCAGAGTCAAAAGTTGTCGAACAACCACGCGATATAGACCATAAGTGATCAATACGCACATAAGCTCGTGTACACCGCGTCTCTCCGATCCGCGCTCAACCAGGACCACACTCCACAAAAGTTTGGCGTGTATACGCGCGGCATACGTATATATACACGCACGCACGCACAACGCGTAGAACGGAAGTAATTTCCATGAATTTCCATGGAAACATCAAAGCAGCCTCCCGCGGTGGAGAAATATATAGCATCTCGCGCGCGCGCGAGCTCGAGTCACGTGAAATTCGCCGGAATGACAAACGAGACGGTGATTAGGTCGATCCCGGTGGCTCGACTCTTCCGGGTCAGTCGGGTCTCGCGCGCGCGGCAAAAAGTTAATTACCATCGGCTCCCTGCACCGTCGGAAGGTGAAATCGTCGAGGCCAGTGTGGAGCGGCGCGCGCGAGAGAGAAAGAGCGAGATGTTCACCTCGCGCTTCCGTCCTGTAACGTACATATGTGTGTGTGTGTGGTAGCGCGCGCAAACTCGGAGGAGGACGGGCCGCACGCGCAAAAAAGCTTAACTGGCCAAGATTAACTCGACTGCGGTCGGAATGCCAACTTTGTTCCGTGTGCCGCGCTCGCTCTGCCTAACTCGTTCTGCGGTGCGCGGGGAATATCGCCAAAGCAGAGATATACAGTGATATACGCACACGCGTGGGTATATGTATAGGGGCGGCCCGCTCGCGGTCGCTTTGACGCATCGCCCCTTCCCTCGCGCGTTCTTCGTCTCATTATCAACGTCGTGGAATCCGCTACCGCGCGTCTCGCGCGCGCGCGCCATTGAATCATCCACCGTCGCGCCTCCCCACCCGCGAAACAAGCCCGGGTCGCGATTTGATTTATCGTCCGAGACGACACGAGCAGAGCGATTCCTCGCGGAGCAAAAGCCGAGGGTTGTGCGCGGCTATTGTGGAAAAACAAACGTTGAACGAGTACGACTACGATGTAGAAGCGTATACAGAAGAAGACAGGAGCTGTCCAGTAGAGCCGCAGCGCCTCTGGCATTATTTGTTGCGCATAGCAGCCCCACTGTGCGCGCGCGGAACTGCTCGCCGCAAATTGGCAGCTCTCCCTGGCGCGCGAGAGATGAATCTCTCCGTATGGTATAATGCAGGTGCAGCGCGTCTTTTTATCTTTCCCCCCATGGCCCGAACGAACGAGCCGCGTAAAACCTAATGAGCGAGAGCGTATTGTACACGCACACAGAGACACGCGTTGTGCCGAGAGCGTACGCGCGTGTGTGTGTGTATAATTTTGGAAATAGCGTTTCCGAGGAAGAAGTAATTGGGACATGATTAATGCGGGGCTCACACTCTCCCATGCGTGATTTTCCCATCGACGTGAATGTGTGTATGTGTGTATCGTGACGCAGTGATTAACGCCGCGCGCGCGCGCGAGCGTGTATACCTGTATACACTGCACACAGGGAGCCTCGCGTTTTCATCGCGCTCCGTTATACGATTATTTCCCCGGGATCGTTTTATCACGCGGCTACTACGAGAGGGGGGTTATTAACGATGCCCGCGCGCGGGCGCGTTCCTCGCGGCGTGCGGATAATGATGATACTCGGCGTGAAATTCGGATGTGTCAAAAAGTACAACGAGTATACGAACGTTTCGTGCGAATCGACCTGGCCCTCGGAGAGGAGAGAACCGAGCAGTTAAGTATACCACATGTGCGTGTGTGTGTGTGTATATACATATAGGAGGACGATTCTCGGGAAGAGAGGCGCGGAGCGTTAATTAATTCATACGATCTGTCAGTCGAGCGTTTTTGCGCCTCGCCCCCGGTATACACACTCTTCTAATTGACCGGATTGATATGTATACCGCGAATCTCGCCTCTTTCGAGGAACGTCCGTATCGAGGAGGGCAGTTGCATATATTGTTCGCCATTCGAACGCCGCGCGCATTTGATCGTGGCAAATCGGCCGGATGTGAGCCGAGATTCTCGCGCGTCAATCATAATTCCGAGACAATTATCCCGCGCGCGCGCGAACCGAGAGAAAGCGCTCGTCGTCGACGGGGCAAATATATGTGAGCGCGCGCGCGCGTCGGACGTTTCATATAAATACGAGGCGAGGGCGGGGGCATAACTCGAATCGAGTCTCTCTCGCGCGTTTATAACACACACACACACACGCGAGTAAAATGCATCATCGCCAAATAAAGCGGCGAAGCTCGCGGTCGGGCATGAATTCATTAGCGGTCACGTGGCGACTCGATGTCCGGGCCGCGAGAGTAATTTATCCGATTTTTGCCTCCCGCCGCACCAGCCGCCAGAGAACACGGCTGATATCTTGCTCGCTCGGCTCGTCTTTTCAGTAATCAACATTGCGAGGTACACGTGTCGCTCGCGCGCACGCATATAAATCACGGCTGATCGGTTATGAGGCTCGAGAGCAGCGCCGTATTTACACACGCGCGCGCGCACATTCAACCCGTCCGAAAATGTCTCGATTTTTCTCTCCGCCGCCCGTAAATTCCGCGCGCGCATCGACGATTGGCGCGCTTAATTAAACGGCCGTCGGGATATTGTGCGCCGGCCCCGATATATATATCTAATCGATATAGCGCCCCCGGGCCGCAGTTTTTATGTGTACACACACACACACACACACCTGTGTATAGAAATAAGAGAGTGCGGCCGCCAAGACCTCGAGGCTGCTTCGCGGCGTGTTGCTCGTTTTTCGAGACGGCGCGCCACCGTATATCCACACGCATTTATCCTGAACCTCGCCCCCGCGCGCTTGCGCTGACAATCGGCCGCTCCTCGGTGTGTATCCATCACGGGTTATATTCAACGCGATGGATCGAGTTCGTACCGTTCATCAGTTGCCGCTTTCGCGAGCCGCGACCCCCCGACTTGCAACAGACTTATGTTCCTCCGCGTACGTGAATAGGTTGGTTTTTCGTATATACCACGCGATCAAGCCCCAGATGATTGTCGCACGAAAAATCTCTCACGCCGGTGGCTCGTGTTAATTTTCTTTTTTCTCACCGCCATACCCGAGCTAAACCGCGCGCGCGAGTCCTCGTATGCGTATTACGCACAGCGGGAGCTATTCCATCTCACGGATCGCTGTTCCCGTGTATATATAATGGGAAAGAGAGAGCCGTCGAGTCGAAAATCTTTCGACGCCGAGCGTGTCGGGGAAGGAGAGAGAGATTCCAAGAGGTTATACGAGCGTGATTCAACTTTTATATTCGCCGCGGAATCAATCATCGGCAGTTCACCGAAGGTGTACACGTATATGGGCCGGGCGAGAGCTCGAGCTTTTCATGGGAACGCGGATTCCGTACGGCCGGGATCGCGCGCCAACTTCTAAATCAAATTCGAACGTTTACACTTTGCACGCGAGCCTTTCAAAGAATCATTTTTCGTGTTATAATTTGTTATTGATGAAGAACACGAGCTGTGCGCCTCGCGAGCGCGGCACGGCACATAAATTTTAATAAAGCTAAAATAAACAACGTCACTCGCGTATATATACGAGCGGATAATGTACGAGCTTTTGAGGGCACTAATTGTTTCGGCTCTCGCTCTCGCTGGCGCGCGCGCGAGCGGCTAATAGATTTCTCGGGAATCGCTGAACGGCATCAGCGACGTTTGAGAAATGTAGGTCCGCCGCCGCTATTTAAATTGTTTAATCTTCCCAGCGATAAGATCTGTATGGTAATTTCAGGAATAATCAATTCCCATTGTTTATGGTATTAGGCTTGTCAATACGATATTTCAAACGATTCTTTCTCATTTGTTGCTCCAACACACTCGAATTACAGGATCCAATTGGGAATATGGAAATTTTTTTATATACGTATAATTGAAAAATATTAATCTTGCTAATGCTGAACTGCAGAGTCTCGTCAGTTTCAATTTGACGTTGGTTATTGACACTATCGATTTTCGAATTACTTGTCGGAGCGTTATTTGCGTTTAAAAATGACCGAAATTGCGTTTGATGATCATCCGGAACGTATATAATCGACTGGATTGGCAATTATTTCGAAATTGTTGGACATTTTTTTTTCTCGTATAGCTACGTTTGATGTTTCACGAGTAATTTCTCGCGATAACTCGAGAGGATTCCCCGTTGAATCATATATATCGACAGCGCAGTTGAGAGTAGTTATTCTTCGCGCGATTCTTGGCTAATCGTGATTCCGAATTGAAAGAGAGCATTGCGTCCACGTTAATTGAAATGGATTAGGAAAAATCCTCGGAGAAAAGGCTCAATTAAGAGACCCGTTCAATGGTCGAATATATAAGGTCCGGCACCCCATAAAAACCAAAGAAACTGCCTTGCGAGTGAGAGCGCGAGACTATAGTCGCGGAGTTGGTTAACAAATACGCGAGTCGGCGGGGGAAGAAGAAGAGAAGGAGAAAAAAAAGGAATACATTTCTCCATTAATTTCCGCCGGGTAATCTTGGCTAAACATCGCGATCTGAATCTCCGTCGCCTTTGCAAGTCGACTTTTTGTCCGCGCGCGAAACAGTCCCATTCTCTCGTATTTTAACTCCTACTATGCAGCTCGGCGCGCAAAATCCTCGCGGATCTCGAAAGTATAAAACTCAACGAGTTCCCGCAGCATCTTTATGCGGACATCAACAATCAAGGACTCCACTGGGGACAATCTGGCGCGGGCAAGATATGCGTAATGACCAAAACAAAAGTTCACGAGTGGAGGTAAAATTATTCCAAGTTTCGTTTTTTTTTTCTTGTTGCTCCACTCTGTATAGCTCACCTCGGGGGAACGCCATCGGTATACGAGCCTCGGCTACCAGAATCTGGCGAAATCAAATACGGAAAGGATGAGTGTTGGGAAATGACGACTAAATTTTTGTGACGACGAAGTGTTTGATTGGTACGCGCCGTATTAGTCGCGTCGTATTGAAAGAAGATCCAATGTCTACACACGTACTTATCATTGACAACTAGAATATCAATAGTCAACGTAAGTGATTGGTTAATGATAAGGAAGTGTCACTCCACTATCAACCTTTCTTGGGTAATATAGGTCTTTTTGTACCCAAGAAAAATTTCGAAATAAACAATCTAATGGACTTTATCAATTCATGAATCAGAGTTAGTTCTCAACTATTGAGATATGGGCTACGCAGTCATTGAACAGTTTTAAGGAATTCTTCAGATTTTTTAAATGTTAATAAGTTGAAAAGAAAACTTTCGTTGACAAAAAGGACTCTGAAAAGTTATATATTATAAACCATACGAATTCAAAAAATAAAATTCAGTATGGTTCAAGATTTGCTATACCAGAGGGGTGTATTGTGACCTGAGCAACTGCTCCAAAAACGATTCGCTACGTTCGAAATCGCATATGATTCGAAATGCGCATTTTTTTCCGAGCTAGACGATAAATTGGTTCGCGTATTGAATTCGGATCAATCGAATGAAAACGCAGACGAGGACATGACGGCGAGCGCATCGTGGCATACACGCATTGATATCTCGGTCGACGTAGAATATCCACTAAAAATCCCCCGGAACATATCGCACGATCCGCACACGAGCCAACCCCTGCTCGCGGTTCCGAAACGTTCAATATCTCATCTGGCGAATGGAGCCGAGAATCCTCTAAATCTTTATCGTCCTCGGTGGCTCAATCACTCGCGCGCGATGGTATCGTCATTGCGCACTGGTGCGTCGCGATCGGGTGTCTCACCTGGCTTGTCGAGATCGGCGAGCTCGTCGAAGTTGGCGTAGGAGCCGGCTGCCGCGGCGGCGATCAGCACCAGGAGCGCGTGCAGCAGCATGGGCCGGCCGGGGTAGCCGCGGGCCGGCATGTTCGCATACCTGGTCAGCGGCCCGGCGGCGCACCAGCTCGGCTCCTGGTCATTTCGCCGGCGGCCCGCCGGCCTCCAGCTCCTCCGCGCTCGGCCGGCTCCGCGACTCCACCGCGACCGCCTGCTGCGACTGTCGTCCCCCTACAAGCTGAGAGCTCCTCCGTCTGTCCTGCAGCCCGACGCTCCTGCTCGGCGCCTCGCCGTCACTCGCACTCTCGCCGGGGCGAGCACTTGCACTGCCACCACGTGTACATCCGCGCCCGTCTTTATTTATTATACACGTACCTATGTACTCGGCTGCGCGCACCGGCCTCTGTGTATTTTACATATATGTATATATTTATAAATGTGTATTTGTATACACAGAGAAAACGAGTGCGCTCGAACGCACGTGGACGCGGGCACGCGCGAGCTCTCCCGTCGGCTACTTCGGACCCGCGGCGGCTCGGCACTGAGGCTGCGCTCGCGCCATTCAGAGGCGCGCGCGCCACCGATGCCCCCCCCCCTCCCCTGCCCCCGACGTCGCGCTCGAGGCGCGCGCGCACTTCCCTACTCCTGCGCGCGCGCGCTCGCCCGTACACGCCTGCGTGTGTGTGTGTGTGTGTGTGAATATCCACGTACGTATATACGTATACACGTACACGAGCCCGCGCCGCGCCAGGATCGCTATGATTTATCGCGACGGCTAATGACTCGCCGCCGCTCATGCCATAATCGCCGCGGCGCAGACACGCGTATGTGTATACATATATATATACGTGTGGCCCGCGCGATGCTGCAAGCGCTCGCCAAAGGATTAGCTCGATTTTTCCGCCTTCCCCCCTGGCCCTCCTGCTTCCGTGATGCGTGCGGCGTGTATATATATGTAGAGGCTGTCTTTCTTTGGGCGCGCGCGCGCCGAGGACGTTTTCTTCGCGTTTTGGCTGGCCGAGAGATGACCGGGTGAGTAATATCCTCCTCGTTCACTCGTTTGCCATACGCGTGTATGTGTGTGTGTGTGTGTGTGTGTGTGTGTGTGTGTGTGTGTGTGTGTGTGTGTGTGTGTGTGTGTGTGTGTGTGTGTACGTTATACAGGAATATGCGTCAGCTAGGCTATTAAACACGTGGCGGGATTTTTTCACGCCCAGCCAATTGACGAATGATCGAGTTTGCAATGATTTGATTCGCGTACGAGCGGTCGGGGGTTTGCGCTTAGAAGATACATGAATATATATTTTCCTGTAGAGATTGACGAATGACAAACGCGATATGGTTGATGAAATTTTTCGATGTGGCTCGAGAGGATGTAAATTAATTTCTCGATTAATTCGTTGGCTATTCGAGGCAACGCGGATTACGAATAGCGCGCGAGTGAATCGAAATTTGGAAATGAACCATTGCTCGTCAGTTCGTGCTCCGCCGACGAGTTTTCATATTCACTCAATTAGATTCTTAAAACGCGTTTGTATCGATTCCATGTATCATCGGCTAGCCCGGCCGGTATATACATATATAAATATATACTTATCCCGGCTGAATTATTCACGGGATGAATGCCGCGCGCGTCGCGGTACATACAAGTACTTTGCCGATTTCCGCCGAGGCGCAAAGGTTCAAATGTAATTACACTGCTATTATGAAATCCACTGTTTATAACTAGAGCTTAAATAAACGGGATGGAAGAGGGGGACGCGCGTTAAAGGGGATCCGCGCCACGCTAAACCCGATGATTAAGCTCGCTCGAGCCTCGAATTCAAACTGATTTTGTGTGTCCGTGCGCGTCGTTTCGCGTAAACCCCCCCCCGCCAGCCCCGAATAATCGTCGCGCCCGCGGCGCGCAATTTATCATTTCGCAGAGACTCGAATCGAACGATCGTCGCGAATCCAACGACGCGCGAGCGAGGGAAAAATCGGCGCACCCGACCAAGCTAACGACTTGTGTCCGCCGATGTGTAATCCCGGGAGCTAATCCACTCTACGTATATATACACGAACACGTAGTAGAGCAAAGCGCGCGCCGGCTTTGTTCGGATACGTGACGCGTCGAAGATTAGGGTTTGATCAATTATAAGTTTCTTATCGAGGCGGCGAAGAATTGATGAGTGGGCAGGTCCCCACTACGGTATATATGTATACGCTCGGGACTCGGTGCACGTCGGAGATAACGCGCGGCGAGAGAGTCGCGCGCTCCTCGTCGTTGCCGCCAACCCCGCGAAATCGAGATGAATTTGGGCTCCGTGGGGCGGTGGGAGGAGGAGGCTTAATCCGTTATCGGGCGCTCAATTCCTATATGGCGGACAAGCCACTCGCGTAATCCCACGGCCGACTCGACGCGTGCCAAATCATAAGGTCAGCCCTTATCTCGCTCTCCCGAGCCGCACGCCGCACGAAAAACACCGGCGAGCTTTAATCCGGCCCAATCGCGCAAATCAATTCGACTCGTCCGCCGCGCCGGCACGAAATCGCTTCGAGGTTTCGACCGAGAACAGATAAGGGGCCCCGCGAGCGTCCATACACGCCTATAGTTATATATACACATAGGCGTGCGCATATATATGTATATGTAGACGCGCGCGCTCCTCGAGCAAATGGAAATCGTTGCAGCTGTACGTGCATGCGTCGCGCCGTTTCAATGGTAACATATATCTACGTACGTATACGTGTTTCGGGTGAACAGTTTAGTATAGCATTCGAAAATCTTTTCTCCGTACTCGTTGGATTGAATTTCAAAAATATACATATATATATACGTGTATGCATATATTAGTCGGCAAGTTTGCTCAACTATATGCGGTTGTATTATTCAGCTCGTTTCGTTATACACAATTGCGAATCATCGAAGTAGAATCCTTGGCTGTACAGCTGAATTACTCGACGAATCATTCATTAATGTATTGTTGAGTTTACGATCTGTTTCCGGGAGAATAGTTGAAATTCGCGATGGAATGAATATGAATTTAGAATGCCTCGATCGATGTTTCAACATTCGCCAACGAAGTTTGATGAAAATGTAGGCTTGCAATATATCCCGCTGACAATTTGATTTTGTTATGTAGTCCGTGTACGTATATGTATTTGTATATTGCTCGCGTACGATGACCGCGGTCCTTCCATACAATATTTTCAGCTGAACGGCATTTTTCAGGATCATATGCGGGATCAATGGAATTCTCTCAAAAATTTCTTGGAAAAGTTGTTTCCTTCGGAAACCCTTTGAAATTAAAGCGAGCGCGCGTTTTCGGCTTTACATGCTGCACATGTTTGCGGGATCTATGAATAGATTATTCGTGTGTAGCGTATACATGCGTACAGGATACAAGATATCCCAGAGCTCTCGCGACTTCGACGCAGTGTTACACGTGTAACATTAATTAGTAGATCGCGGTCCGGAGAATACGCCAACGGCGCAACGTTGTAATCACGAGCGAGGCAAAACCTGCTCGGTTTACCCTGGAGATTCGCGGTGAAAATACCGCAGCAAGACTGTACAGGCTTGGTTTACGTGGTGCACGTACAGCTTCTCGGTGTATACCAATCCTGATTTTTCTCGACCATCATCCGCGACACGTACCCATCCTCGCGGAGTCGAATCGAACGTATACTTTGAAAGAGCTCGCACCGAAACAAAAGGGTATTACGTAGGAGCTCTCTCGTGGCAAACTGCGCGAGTGCACTAGACGATCGTGAATGCGCAGAACCCGCCCTGCCGGGGCTGCAGCCCCGACAATTATCCCGCGCGCGCGCGCAGCCCTTATCATCCGCTGATCGGGCTCTCGAGCGAGCGCCGCGCGAGCAGCTCTCCCTTATTCTCTCGTCTGTCATACGCGCGCTGCCGCCGTTCGACGAGCGCGTGCATATTGTCGGGTTTCAATAATCGCCGCGACCCGATCCGATTCCCCCTCGACTAATCACGGCCGCGCTTCGCGATCGCGCGCACGCATGCGACGACCGCGCGGGTATGTCACCCGTATATAGGATCGCGCGCGAAACGAAAATGTGGGCTCGTCCAAATTTGGACGGGTCGAGCGCGGGTGGGGTCTCGAATTAAAAGCGGAGCGCCGCGCGCACGTATTATGCGCCGTACGTGACTCGGCCGGGCCGCGCGATCTCGTATTTTATATATCCACGCGGCCGAAACCCGACACCTCGATCCCGAGAGCACGCGCGCCTGCTCTCTTCTGCGTGTACGTGTATACTCCCCCGCCACGTTTCTCGCCAATTCCAAAGCGCCCCCTCCCCCACGCGCCCGCCCTCGTATGTATGTACAGCCGGAAACGATTTGTTGTGCCTATACAGAGACCGATGCGGCTTTTTCCCGCGGCCCAAGTTTGATTGATGTATACGCGCCCGTCGGCCTGCAGTTCCTCGATCCGGGGAACGGGGCAGGGGGAGGTTTGACGCGGCCGCCCCTCCCCGGCCGGACAGAGCAATCATGTATCGAGCCGAGATGATTCGATGAGATGAGATGCTCGCGGTTCGAACGATGTATACGCTCGATCTGTGCTATTTGGACGTCGCACCCTCGCCCTCCCGAGTTCCGTGGCAAACTGTATGGATAATTTTGATATCGTCGAATGTGCAGATTCATTCTCGGATCGCAGGTGTCATGGACATGATTTTCATGCGTATGTTGTACGGGGAAAATCAGATCCAGCGACGCGCTATGTATGGGGGCTCATATGACACGGAAAATCTTCGGTTCCATGCGATGGGATTTTCTCGAACGTGGTGCGGATGAGAAATTCGATTCTTCCTTCGCAACGCGCGAACGTATTGCCCGACACGAGGAAAACAAAGAATGTAATTTCAAATTAAAGATCTAACGGTCCTTTGTAACTCAAATTTTGAAAATTACGAGTGTATAAAATTTGCCTTGGGCGCAACGACGATACACCGAGCGATCCGTTCGAACGCCGCAAAAGAGCTCTCGCCGACCCACAGCTCGCGCCCGGAAAAATGCGCGATATTCCGAAATAAATCGAGTAGAGTTCGGCACGGAATCTCTCGTGTCGACACACTCCCCCAAAGCCTCGATACGAAAATACAGTGGAACTGGGAAAAATCTGCCGGGTACACATATAAGTGTGTCGCTCGCGCTACGTCTCTCTTTCCCTCTCTCTCTCTCTTGAGACACAGCGAAAAGAGCCAATGAAAATAAAGAAGAAGCCGTGTGTGTCGTCAGGGCCACGCGGTGCTTTTGCCGCGCGTGCGTGTATATACGTATACATACACGGGAAATTCATTTATTTTCTTTGACCGTGGTAACGGCGACACCCCGGTAACAGAGTGTGTATATGTGTGCTCGCCAGGGCTATACGGCGCAGCTCACTTTCTCTGCCTCCAAGGGAAAAGTAGGAGCGTTGGATAATTTACGCGACTGTTTGCGCCCGGGACGTCATCGACGTCACCGTCGCGGACGGGCAAAGGGTGTCCTTATATGAAAAAGTGATGGCCTTTCGAGTGAAGGCATTAACTCGTGATTTGATTGGTGTAGATCTAACCACGTGATTTGTAGTGGGGTGTATATAGATATAGAGTGAGATGTATATGTAGATAGAGGGTAGCCGATGACATGATATTTAGGCACATACCCCTGTGGTGATAGCCTTCAGGAAGAAAAAAAAAAAAAAATGACATGATATTATAGGTTAGGATAGTCGGTTTCGTTGATGATGCTGTCATAAGTTTTGACAATTTATTTTCAAAACTATAATTGTAGGTATGTGAATTTGATTGATGGTACGTGGATATTTTAGGCTACCTTTTAGTTTTGAACAGTTGCCGGATTGCATACATGTAGATCGCGCGCAGCGCGTTTGATGTAGCTAGTAGTTATTACGATTACGGCCAGGGAAAGGGCTCGTCGCCACCGCGGGATAAAGAAGGAGCTGGCGTCGCGCCCCGCGGGCGCTTTGTGCGCTTTTCTTTCCGCCACCACCGCGCCGACCGCCGCCGTGGGCTATTACCCCCGCGTTGCTTTTTTCCCCCCGCGGCTCAAATGAGGTTTCGCGCGATTGTATAATTCGCTGAACGGGGCCCGCTTTTGTCCGCGCATTAGACCGCGCGCGCCCGCAAACAAGCAAATTGAAATAAACTTTTGCCGTTTCGCGCGCGGCCTTTCTTTTACCGCGACCCCTTTTCGTATGCTAATACTCATTGTGGATTAAGTTTTTCCCCGAGTCCAGCTGAAGGTCGCGTCGCGCTAATATTATATATGCACTTATACATAGCGTGGGATTTGCATTCGCGGTCGCTATTAAACGTCCCCCCAGTAATACCGCGTGAGATGATTGCGTGCGATCGCTAATTATACCACGAGTTGTTCGGATTCTTGTTCGCGAGTGTATGGATCGTATGTGGAAAATTCCTCGTTCGGTTAATGTATAAACTAGAGATTCACGGGGCTTATGATTATAACAGAATACCTAATGAAATATCAAGCATTTATCAACAAAATTTTCTATGATAAAAATTTGTATATTTTCAAGTCGGGGGTATCCTGATCCACCCTAGTTTATCATGACAGAAAAAACAAAGGAACATATACAATGTTGAATATTTCTCGAAAATGAATATTCAACCTGGCAGAATAAAATTTACAATGGAACCAAGGACTGCGGGTCACGGATCTAGATGAAATTTTTAGATATTTATCCTGATGCCTTGGAATGGACGAACATTACCCCGATTCAGTATATTTCCCATCGTTCTCAGGTTTTTTTTCATCCAGGCTTTGTAATCTGTGCCCATCACGCAACATTATCCAACAATATTCATGAGCCGCAGACTTCGATCACACCTAATCTCAATAGGCTAGAAAGATTCAAGGTTTTTTCAAGGATTCAAGGACACGAGGATTATCAAGTATCAATAGGCGCACCCTGTTATCTAATGCACAAGCTAAGTTAGCTGTCACGAGCGTTGCGCGATCGTATGTGAAACTGTGGAAAGCGCACACACGTGTATGTCAAGCATTAGTCTGTACATGATGTGCATTCAGTATATACATGTAAAATGGGATTTTACTCACGATATACGAGTCTACAACAGCTTTCATACGAGTAGTGTGGCGCGAATCACACAGAGGTATTCCTTACGTAATTCATGGATATTCCAAGAAAGTTGGTGAGGTATATATCCGCGCACAAGTGACACGAACAATAGACCGCATGGGTGCTCGCGGCAGCTCCGCGCTCGCCTCCCCCAGCATGACCCAATACCATACGAAAAACATATATATACACCCTTAAGATTTCGCCCGCGAGTTTGAGACGCGCGCACGGGAAAACGAGGGTGGCGTACGTGTGCGTAACAATTTAGCAGCGCATCGATGGCTCTCGGTACACGTTTGCTCGTGGCAAACGTCGAAGCGAGCCTCGCCGCGTGCGCGCGCATACGTGATTAAAATAAAAATTCGATAAACGGAGTCTCGCGACGTTCGAAGCGATGTGTGCAGTATATACGGGGGAGGGTATAGTAGTCCCGGCGCTCGGCGCGGGCAACAGTGATATTCCTTTCTGTCATTTACATAACGCTGCCGCGACGTGAGCCTGAGAAAGAGCCGGCGCGCGTACACGTGTACACGTGTGCGTGTGTGTGAGAAGAAGAAGAAGTAGAGGAAGGAGAAAAAAATAAGGTAAGTGTACGTGGCGAGAGACAGAGCCGGGACGTATAGCGCGTAGAAAAATACGTGCCCATCGATTCGAGAGCGCCCCAGCGGAAACGGTTGACGGCAAAAAATATAAGGATCTGTCGCTGATAGTCGAGAGAAGAACTCGGTGCGCGCGCGCGAGCGAGAGAGACAGAGACGTTGACAATTTCACGGAATTCATCTGCAGCAAAGACGCGACGACGACGGGATGACGACTGCGACGCGCATATACAGGCTCTCTCCGGAATGATTTTCTTATTGAACCGCTACCCCAAACACCGAGCGAGTATCGTTCTCGGCGCATATGCACGCGTCCTTTGTGTGTGTGTCGCGCGCGCGCGCCAGACCAGCCGACCGACGAGGGGAAGCGTTTCACTCGCGCGCGCACGTGCGATAAGTAAGACGCGGAGAGGGATGGGATATAGTATATGGGCGTCGAGCCGCTAAATACATAACGTTTTGTCAATGCGGATATATATCGAGGGGAGCCAAGGATACACGTCGGACGTTATTTCTCTTCTTTTTTTCTCTCGATTTCGGTATATACGCGCGCTCGGGTCATTTTCGAATGGCGCGCGCAATCTCGCAAAAAGTCCCGAGTCTCGGGTAAACGCGCGGCGCGCGCGCGCGCGAATTGAAACGCGAGCACTGCACTTCCCCGAGCCTGTTCTCTTTGTTTTTCCCCTTAATTGCGCCGGCTCCCGCGCGATACAGCACGCGCGCCAACACCCGGCGCGCGTGTGTATATAGCGAGACGAGAAAACAGCAGGGGTACACGGGGCAACAAAGGAGTCGTCGCGCGCGCGCGCGGAGATGTACACCGCGTCCCTATATATGCGTCGATAGAAGAAATACGGAGAGAAAAAAAATTTCGGCGACGCGGAATTGACTGGCAGCCGAAAGATAGAGGGAGTCTATCCCAGATGGGGCGAAGGAGATCCGAGATAAAAACAAAGCATCTGCATGATATTGCGTCTGGCGCGCGTTCGTACCCCCACACATACGTATCCGGCTTTATTCTCGGCGATCGACGCAGTCGACACGAGGATGAAATGAAAAGTCTCGCACACCTGATCGCTTGCGGCCGTATCGGTGTACACGCTGGCCGGGTGTGAAATTCGAAATGTCGATCTCACAACTCGATACACACTGGCCTCGTGCACGAGTCGGAATAATCGTGCGGCCCATATCAGGCTTATGCTCTTTTGAGCAGCGGAGAGGACACGCGACACTCGAAATTTCCCTAAAACCACAGCCGTTGTACGCGGGCAGTCCAATCCCAGGCGTCACTTTTATACATATAGGTATATATACGTACGTGCAGGCGCACATGTGCGCAGCTGTGCAGGGACGCCTGATGCCGATGCATTGCCCCGCGAGCGTCATGCGCGCTTGTTTTTGTTCCTCGAGTTATTTGTGTATGGGGAGCGAGGCGCGGGGAGCAAAGCCGAAAATCTGACTCTTCTTTTAAAGTTACCGGTGCTTAGAGGCAGGGAAGATTATCCCATCGGGCTTGCGTACGTACGCGCTGTGTACGCGCTCGTATGCGTGTATATACATTCGTGTGTGTACCAGAGAGATGGGAAAAACAACCGAACGATTTGTCCTCGGGAATTTGAATATTATCAACAACCCATCGGGCAGGTGGAATTGGTTTTCGTTTTTCTTCTTGAAGTTATTGAGGAGAATCTGTGTTTACCGAAAAAAAAATGTATTCTTTATCGGTCGCCGAAAAAGACAATGAAGCTATACTTTTGAATTCAATCTATTGTACATTGGATGATTTATCGATCGATTGGAAATATCCATTTGGAGTGAGAATCAGCTTTGACCCCAATTGGCTTCGAAAATGCAATAGTATATAAGCTGCGGATCGTAGGAAAGACCAACGATCTGAGAGTCAATAAGTTATGAAATCTATAGTTCATAGACCTCGAAACCGCAGTCTCGATTATTATTATATTTTATTTCGCATGGGAATGAATACCTTATAGTAGATAATAGTGTCTGTACTATTGTATCCGGCCCATTGCGAATTCGTAATTTGACATTGTTTCGTCGAAACAGCGAAGATATATCGAATCTGTTGACATTGCCGGTCGTGCGATGCGCTCATTGATTTGGCCTGTTCAACTTCGAGTAGTCTGTATATACACTAAGTGATATTCCTGCAGTATCCACATTGATACAGACCCCCGGCTCGGATCGCGGGTTGTACAATGAATTTAGGGCGGCCTTATCTATATTTGGAGTCGAGCGATCGATACTAGGATATCGACTGTTGTTTGTTGAAGTTGGAGCACAATACATCACGGGGAGGCTTCGGAGATGTTGGCCGCGCGCTCCGCGACTACACCAAAGTTCTACTTGATCAAACACACGGCGGGCGGGCGTGTATTTTGGATTCGGCGGTATTGGGCGCGCTCATATCCCCCCCAAACGCAATAAATCGATCGACCGAAATATACCCGTGAAATTTTCCATTTTCTCGAGAAAGCTCGCCCGATGACAAACGGAAGCTCTTTACGTGTATAGCGAGGCGCGCGTCGACGATACGCGAGCGTATTCATTAAGCGGTTACTAATGGCTCGGGGGGTCGACAGGCGGCCGAGCCGACATCCATCCCAAACAAGCTCGTACACACGCGTGAGTGGCGGCGAAATTATTTGAAGAGCCATTACACGAAACAGCCCGTGTAGTCAGTCCCGTGGAGGGCTATTCTTACACCCGCACCGGAGCGCGCGCGTGCCAAAATAATTACGATTCGCCATAGGTTAAACAGATGCGCGCGCGCGCGCGGGACAAAGGGCCGCCGCTCTCTCGGTGTGTATATATCCGAGCCGTAAATCAAGCTCTTTTCGATATGGACACGGGCGAGTTTAATAGCGAGTAATTGGCCGTAAATCATATATTGGCCGCGCGAGCACGCGAAAAAGGAGCTGCCCATACACGCACACCCGATATACAGCGAATCTCGCCGTCCGCGAGTGAGAGAGAGAGAGATACTCGCGCTCGCGCTGGTCTTAAACCATTATTACGGGGGCGATGCGCATCGGAGATAAAAGCGTACTGCTGCGGCGATCGCGCGAGCAAATTGTGAATCGCGAGGCAGATTACGCGCGGGCCAGTTCCGATAAATTATCATATCGACGGGGGCGGGGGGGGGGGCGACGTCGATGTTAAACAGCGCTCGCGGCCGAATTGGCGCTCGCGGCCCCACGGCAGCCAAACAACACCCGGCCGAGCTTTTGCCTCTCTCGACGTCGTGTCGGTTAAAACGCGCAGCGCGGGCCACGAGCGGCCGTATTCCGCGACTGCCCCGATGCACTACACGGCTCGTGTAATCGCTCGTTATTCCACGGCTCGCGTGTGCTCGCGTGTACGCCGATATACAGCTCTGCACAGACTCTGTGTATGTATATATACATGTACAGCGTTCGCTTTTGTCCCCGCACGAGGGGGGGGGGGCGGTCGGTTATCTGCTTTTTACGCGCGTTAGCCGTTCGTTAGCCGAGCGGTCGCGTTCGATTTGCGGATTCGATGGAGAGAGAGAGAGAGAAGCCGAGACACGGGCTGCGAGACTGTGATTCGATGATTGTCAATCGAAGAATGACTGGCCGCAGCGACGATCCGCTGATTCAATAGCCGCGGCGACACTCTCAGGGCTCGGGGCAAATTTTCGACTCTCCGCGTCCCGGTGAAATTTCGATTTGTAGGGCGCTATTCGCAACGTGTGTACGGATAGTCTTTTCGCGAGGAGCCCAAGCTCGCGAGAATAATTACGCCGCGGCCGGAAGTTCGCGGTGCTTCTTCCTTACCTTTTTTTCTCTCTCATCGAGTTTGAAAAATTGATAGACCAACTTCGGCGCGAGGTGATTTTCAACTTTCATGATAATCCAGTTTACTTTGGCGAGTTTAACGGCTCTCCCTTTCTCGTAAACTCATCGGGGGCCCGAGAGATAGAGCAACTTTGATAAATTGATTAATGCGTTGGGTTCTTCCAAGGGGAATATTGTTTTCTGTACATTCAACGCCGGTTACGATTTTTCCCCGTGTAGCAAGTATACATATATACGCGGCCCTTGTATAATTCGATCCGGTGTAACGACAGAAGTTAGCAGTCGTCCTCGAGCTATACACAGCAGCTTTCAGGATGAAATTACGAAGCTTACGCTATTTCCGTTTCACGCAAACTCGCGCAACTGTATAGGCGTCCGTCCGAATATCAGCTCCGAGCAGCGCATTATACTCGCGCGCGAGACCTTTATTCTTCGCTCTTGCAGGCCATTGGGTCGCGATTCTTCAGAGCCTAATCGAACCCACCGCGGCACAGAGGCTTCCGTTACACATCGCGAGCACTCGTTGTATATTTCACGTGTCGGAAACACCGGACGATCCCTCAATAGAGTCTGCCACTATTTCATCACCGAGAGAAATAGATAGAGCATCGGAACGAAAAAAAAGCCACGTCAAGACTTTTGCAGCAGCCGGATGAAACAAAAAGGTACATAGATACACCGAGGGCGAGCTCGCGATCGCAGTTGCAAACGTCAGCGGAGAAAAATGGCCACGAACCAAAACGTCAGATCGGAATCGAGCGCGGATTCGGAGCTCGAGTCTCTCGAACAACCTATTAACAATGATTCAGCTGACCGCGACAAACGGGCTTTTCCGTCGGTCCAAGTATCACACGTGCGCCCGCGGGAGGAGGGAAAAAATTTCGAAGCGAAATTTCCCTCGACACTGCTGGCGCGCGCGCGTGTACGTATGTACATATACATGCGCACGCAAAGTGATTTGACGACGTCGATGTCGATGCGCGTGTCCCGATCCGCGTCGTGATGTACAATCGCGCGCTGACGGTAATATATGTGCGGGGCTCGCGCGGAAACCCGCGTCCGCTTTAATGTCCGTCAAAGTGATTCTCGACGAACCCGCGGCGATCCCGAGTGATTCCTGTCCGATTCGATTTCGGGGGCGTCTGGACGAGAGACACAGAGAGAGAGCGAGCGTGAGAGAGGATTGATTATATTAGTGTGTCTGCGCACTATTTCACACTTCCAATTCACGCCGCGCGGCTCCTTCATTATGATGTTCGCGCGAGCAAGTGATCGTTCGATCTCCTCGATATCGAATGCTGAATTATTTTGATGTGCGATGCCCGTATACACACGCTCGAGTCGAGCGTAACAGTAGAATCGGCGACTTCGTTGTGGAGCCGAGTATGACTGACAGCTGCTTGTAATCATTACCGCGCCTCGTGATCGCTCCTGTGCAACGTATCAAAAGTTTCTCAATCAATCGAGTACTGGTATTCTTTATCTCTTCTCAAGGTAGCTGTATATCCAATCGCAAATTGCGACATTAAATAATATATCGCCGCATTGCATTGATATTCGATCAGGTTAGACTCGGTTTAAATAATACGAATCCGTCTGAAATGAACGAAAAGCGTAATGTACGTGATCCCATTATGTGACAAAAACTATATAAGCCTCCCAGGCTCCAATCGACATTTTTTCAGAGTGCCACGCGCTCGTACTAATTTTACTGCTGTTTTCGAGATGATTTTTATTTGGTTATTCACATGATCATTCCATAAATATCAATTAAGGTAACTGTACCCAATGTGCCCCCCCTAAGGGTTTTTCGCGAATTTGACTATGATAGACTTCGAATTTTAAAATTCTGTGAATGGCATCTCAAAGCTTAGCTCAATACCTATTAGAAACCATCTTCATAATCATCATTCGACTACTTTAACCTATCGAAAATCGCAATTTAAAAAAAAACGCAAAAAGGCTAAATGCACAAAACGTGTACTCAATTTGGCACAATTTTTTAATCATTAGCTACAGCCTATATAGGCCTACAGGGACGATTCAATTGGCATTGAAATAAACTCTCAATTATGTTCCCAGTGATATTTATACAAAATTTTTAACATACAACTCAAAAATACGCGTCTAAATCATCGTAATATGTCTATACAAATATTCAATGATTTCACTCAGTCTTCCCATTTAAAAACGCGTAGAGGGGCACATTGGGTTCACTTTTTTTTGATGCGAAAAACAGCAATTTGAGTAGGATAAAAAATAATTTTAGGAAAACTGATGAGACCAATCGAAAGCTGAGATGTTTTTACACAAAAAAGAGTAATGACACTTTGAGAGATAAAAATTATTGACACGTGATTTTTGAGGTTGAGTGTGAAAAGTGAAATAAGAAAATGGTGAAAAAATGAGTAAGTGAAAGTTCAAAGTGTTGTAGGAGAGTGGTTTTAAGGGCTAAATGGGCGGGGAAGATACCGAAAATTTTCTTTTAATTCCCCCAACATAACCCAAGAGCGACTGATGCTCAGAGAGCACCGGAAATACGAAATCTGACGATTGTGCCAAATTGGGTACAGTGCCAAATTGGGTACAGTTACCTTATTCAATAGAGTTTGTAATTCGTATATCGAAACAACACCCGCATAGGTCAATAATACGATTTGGGATAAAAATGAACGCGATCCCACTGTAATACAACGCACACGCTTGGATCGCTGATTCTATCGCGACAAAACTCGGGTAACACGGTGTAATGATGGAGTTTCGGGCCGCGCGCGGAAAAAAAAGAAAGGAAAAATCGCGAGATTCATGGGCTTGCCCTCGTATAAATCGCGAATATCAATTGACAAGAGGAGCTTCGGCTGGGCGGGGCCGGGTATAAATCTGGCAATATACGAAAATTGAAAAGCCATCGCGCAGCAGTGACAAAATCGGCGAGCTTATCGTGTACGTCCGCTCTCCGTTTCGGCGCGCGCGCGAGCGCGACATCCGTCACGTAATTATGCCGCGTAATTAACGGAATAACACCTGGCCGCGCGCTCAATAACTCACGGGCTTTGATGCATCAATTGAGCGCATGTGCTACCCTCCCACAGCCACGCGAGCGTTTCGTTGCATTCAATCGCGCCGCCGCAGCCGCCGAATAACAGGCTTGACAGCCACATAGAGCCGCGCGCGTTTGTTTGGCTTTTTGTGTATATATGCTCGCGCCAGCGTCAAGCAGCCAAGGGGAGGGCGTGATTCACGTGCGCGCTAAACATATAATTGCGTCGACTCCTTCGAATATACGGGCTCGCGCGCAGCGGTATGCAATCGACACAGGTGTCTTGGGACGGTCGTGGATGCCACTTTACGTCGATCATGAAATTCATCATTCGATTGTCGTCGATAAAATCTGATGAATAATTCATGTTTGAGAATTCGGATATGCATGTTTTTCCTCGTGTTAAAATTAACATTTCAAAATTTTGAAATTCTCAAGATTCAGTTTACGGCTTCGAAATCTTCGATACAAATGCATGAATGATCAGGAATAATCAACTTTCAATAGTTAGCAAATTTTTCTCTCACATTAAACTTGCCACGGGCCCAAGAACTACTTACATACTCATCATATTGTTTCTCTTGTATATAGGAATGAACTGTGGGAAACGGAACAATGCTATATGACATTTCAATTGCATGACCATCTTTGCATAACTGTATTCTGTAGCTGTCATCCTCACCTCCCTCACGAGCAACTCCTAATCATGTTTTTACATCTACCAAACTTAACATACATTACGTACATTTTATGAATACCTTAACTTGATTAGTACTTGGCGCACATATAACCAATATTATTACCAATACTCACTGCTACAGCCACAAACTATGCAATCGTGATCACCTCCAAAGCCTCGAAACGGTATTCACCTTGACCCGCACGAGCTTATCCGAATGTCGAAAGACTGTCGGACAATATGAGCCGCGGAGACGGTGCATTTAAGAGTAATCAATAAAGAGAAAGCAGAAACGAGGATGCAAATTAATCTCTTGGTCGCTGGTCAATCCGGTGCAGCTGGCACGTATACATACAGATAAATCACTTACTCTCGGACAAAAAGCGCCTTCATCGCTGCACAATGAGCTCTCGAGCGAATCCCCGCTGAAAGCCTGGCTCGCGCGCGATCTTTATGAAAAGTGCATCCCGACAATACAGCTGAGTCTGTGCGCCGGTCAAAGGCGCCTCGTTATCAGCGCGCCGGGGAAAAATTTCGAAGGCGGCGGCGCGTCTCCGGTGGGCCAATTGTGTCCTCTGGATTGCCATGGTGGGCGCCGGGCAAAGCGACTCGAAGCCTCTCCGCCGCCCGAGAAATTAATGCCGACGGTTAACAGTACCGCACGCTCCCGGGGGGCCGCGATGATTGCTCCCAGATCTCTTTTATCGACTGTATATATCAATCGGCGCCCAAGCCACGTGGATCGTAACGATCAATCCCAACGACATCTCTCAGCTGTCGCTTGACATTAGAGTCGACGGATAAGCGGCGCGGGATTAGACGCGGCCGAGACCTGATGAGATTGGGCTCTCGCGTAGATCGGATGTGGATGTTTGTCGAGGATCGCCATGGTTTTCCGGATTTAATCAATGAAAATCAACCGAGCTACGGAGACAAATGCTACTCGAGCGAGTAACTCGTATAATGCAACGATTTACTCATTATTATTCTGAATGTTCTTGTGCGCGATATTTACATATGGAAAATGTACTATTTAGATTGAATCAGATCGACGCTTCACCTTTGGTTCACCAATCATGATCAAATCGATAGGGCTTTCGGATGCCCAAATAAACCGTGCAGCGGGCACACAGCTATGCGTATCACGAATTATATCCGAGGTTTTTTTTGTTTATTTTGAGTAAGTGCGAAAGGCTTCTAACCTCAGTGATCCCTCCAAATTCCGACGGTACTCCTATTTTTTTTACGTATGTGCAGGAAAATACATGTACCAGTATTTATTTTTTTCTGATAATTTTGAATGTTTGAATGAATATGGAATTAATTGGAAACTCAATAAATGTAGATGTTCGACAAATAATTATACAGTTTCAAATCTAAACAAACAATTTTTTCATGCATCTCCAAATCGGGCACTAAAAAATGAAAAATGAATGCATAGTTGACTCAATAGAGAACTCAAGTGAGCTATAATGAAGAGAAGCAAAAGGTTTTTATTATGATGAATCTGTGATTATTTAATGGTCCATGAAATTTGATTGACTATCCCCATAAATTTTGACCTCGAAGTTATGTTTTCTTTTTGGAGATTCAAAAATTGTAAAATGCAAATCATTCTTTAAATTATGATGAAAATTATTTCATACAAATAATTATTTGAGGGAAATTGATCTAATTTTATCTGATTATATTTGACGACAATTGATTGAGATACATTTGGATGTATCTAGTCAAAGAGCGGAAGTAATCGTTTGATAGATAGAATTCGACGTAATATAAATAGGGCGTAAACTCCAATCTGGATTGTTGTTTTTTGTTTGGCATTGATGAATCGTCCGTCCCAACCAGTTAGTGTGGATACAGATGCATTCAACTGGTCAGTGAAGCATTTCGAATGAATAGGTCACCATATGAGAGAGTGGATGTGGATCATTCAATTTCCACATCTGACCAAAGTAAGTCGATTTCGTGGGTTGTTCAAACTTTGAAGCTGGGTTAAGATACAGAGTCCGAATTATTCAGTTCGTTTGGATGTTTCCTCGTAAATCTTCCAAGAATCATGCAATAAAATTTCACTCTTGAAAAATCCGCATAATTCTTTGGTCCCTTTTCATGTTAATCATATCCAAGCAACAATATTACAGCCAACCATTCATATACTAATCGACAGTGCCCAATCGCGATTGAATCATTTCACTCTAATACAGTCGAGTATTGTTACCGAGATCGAGCAGTTCACCGGGTACAGCGAATCGAACATATCTTGAAAAATCCTCGCGTATACGATCAATTCAACGCATTCAATCTGGTAATTTGATTCCGCGCTTCGATTAGCGTAATCCATATCGCCCCGGCGAAATAGATTCGCCCGAGAAGAAGACACGGGGCCACTTATCAGCTCGTACAGATCGGCCCGAGCGATAATGCGTTTATTCATGACGCGCGTACAAATCCCCCCGTCATATCTGCAGCAGTTGCGAGCGGCAACGAGCGCGCGTCTCTCGCGCGCGCGAGCGACTAATCCAAATGAAACAGGACACTGCGCGGTGTGTATATGTCGCATATCGCGCGGTAAAGATTCCCCACAGCTGTGCGGCGGCGGCGGCGGCGAGTATATCCTCTCGCGGCTGTATCTCCTATCTTCAATATGTTTATCGCTAATCCACGAGCGATGCGGGGGACTGTTCCGCGAACGGATAGTCGGACGTAATGCGAGTCCTGCTCTCGCGCGCGGCGATGTTATCGCCTCCGGCGCGGCCCGCCCCGATAAATAAAACAAGCTCCCGCGTTCGCGCGCTCACACGAATATATACACGCGTACATACGTACGCATCGGTGAGGCGCATCTTGATCAAGAGCCGAGATAAAATCTCCGCAGCTCGTCGCTGGCGCGCGGCGCCTTGGATCGGCGGTGCACCGACACGCGCGGCGCCGCTTTTATTTCGGCTAGCCTCGTAAATAGCCGTGATTTAGGGGTGTCTTTAGGCTTCCTATCCGATTTTTATAGGCCATTGTTGCTCGTCTCCCCGAATATGCTGAATACCTCGGCGCACCGCCGACGGAATGCCCCGGAGGCTACTCGGATGTATTTACGTAAGATCCCTATCGCGGCTAAACCCTTATAATTATCCCATTCACCAACCCGTCCTCGCCCCGACGAAACGAGAGATGCATACGAGACGTCGAAAGCCGGGAATCTCGCTTGTGAAAAGTCAAATTCGTGGGCGCGTGCGACTTTTGCTGCGCGATCGCTCGTATATAGGGAAGAATACGCGCGGACGACCCGGAAAAGGATATTATTTTTTGGAAATCTCAGCACGCGCGAAGAAGAGGGGGGACGAGAAAAAATACAGTTACCCGGTAAATCGAGAGAGCCTGAGAAATAACAGTCCGGAGCGGAGGGGTCGAGCTCGAGGTATATAGAAACGTACCCTATACATATATACATGGATCGCAGTGAAAGTGTATTATATACACGCACAATGCGCGTTTCGACGACTCACACACGACTCAATGGGGCAACGACTTAATCAAATAAAATGCGTGTAAATCGCGGGAACAATGCGCTCGCGCCCAAACAATGGCGTGGAATACACACACATCCACACGAGTATATATACGGATAGGAGCAGATAATGTCGGGGCGCGTATCAAACGTCCATCGTATAGCAGCGAAATTTCCCCGTCATTGTGATGCAAAAGAGGAATAAGCGCGCGCGCGTATATACGAGAAGCTTCTCTCGCTCGAGTCATAGCGCGGTGAGCTCAGCAGAAACGGTCCAACGTGCGCGCAACGTCTGATCTCGTGAATCGAAGCCGGCCAATGGGGTTACGCGGCGAGCCGAGAGCGGATAATTATTTCACCTACTCATCAGTCAGTCTTTGATTAGGTCGGCACACGCCGGGGCCCCTCCTTACGGTCAACTCTCCTGATTTATGCCCCGATCCCTAGTGGTGGCCAAGTGGAAAATGAATTCTCTTGCGCGCTCACACACACGTGCGACCTTCTCCGGACCCTCGCTCTACGGACACGGACTTTCCCCGACCAACGTCGATGCGGAACTCTTATTTTTCCCTCGATTTCATCTGGCGCACGTGCGTGTGTGTGTGTGTGTGTGTGTTGGTTTGGACTGAGCAGTGTTTGCCCACTCCCGACACAAATCTCGCCCGCTAATCTCGGCTGCCAGGTAGCGTTGGTGAATTTCGTTTGTCGTCTTATCCCGACTCGGTTGCATCTTCGAGGCTTCACTTGAGGTAGACGGAAAGAGGAGAGAGAGGAGGAGAGAGGAGGAGATTAGAGATTCGCTGCGGCGCGGCGCGACGCTCGCCGATCGATCACCGGCTACTCGAGCCAGTCACTCTACTATATACTTATATCCAGCTAATTTGCTTGTGGAATTTTCGTCGTCGGTGCTTTCGTGTGTTTTTCAACGCTGGTAGCCGCGCGCGTTTCTGACCATATATATACGCATGTGTGCGCGCGTGTGTGCATTGTGAGCCCCGGCCCTTTTTTCTCCGTTCGGGGCCGCGGTGAGGCATTTTTATTTTTCGACAGTAAGTGGATTTTAATGTAATAACTCGTGATTCATGCGGATATTGCGTATATCTCAAGCGCAGCCGACGTGTTTTGATAAAATTAATGGTGTCATAAATATCGCCACTGTCGGCTTTGGCTGGTTCATTATATGAGCAATTCTCCCAAACTATTCATTTTTGGCCAAGAAAAATTTTTGTTTTTAATTTCAAAGCACACAATCCTTCATAATTTTTTTCGTGTCTATTCCAGTTAAAGAGTGAAAAAAAAGTCGCGTTACTCGCGTTCAAGCATAGGTATCTGTAAGAGCAATAGGTATATTTTAGTGCTTGCAACAGCTCATATACTGAGAAAGAAGGCAATTCTAAAAATGTTTTCTACATTAAAATTTGGGGATGATCTTGAATTTGACCTTGAGATCCATCCTCAAGGCTGTTTCGTGGTTAATTTTCTTTTTCACAAAATATTTTTATGGGTACCAAATTTATGATGATAGAAAAATTTCACGCTCATAAAATCACTGTGAATAACAATTTATTATTTTTTCCTCTTTTATATAAGAAATAGTACATACATCAAAATAATCAATTTAATCAATGGATTTCGCAATAATAATAACAATAACAAGAAAGTAACTATAATAATGATGATAATAAATCTTTTATATTTTTTAATTTTAACTTCCAACTTCATAAAATAACATATTCTTTATACTTTCTTTTTTAAATGTTTTACTTTCTTCAATGACCATCCTTGGGTTGATAATGAATAATGATGGCAAGGTGGATTGGTGAAGCATTCAGAACATGATAAATAGTTGAGAAAAAATAATTCAGGATAGCTATCATTGTAAATGATTTGAAAAATCTTATTCGATTGTGGTGCTGGTGTAATGTCAGGAGCAATCAATGTGTCTATCTTTTGAATGTCTGATGGAGTTATTAGGAATATTTTAATCTTACATCCTGCATTATTTATAACTTGAATGACGTCGTCTGCAGACATAATATCTCTTTCTGCTAAAACAGCTTGATCACACAATCTCTTCGTTGAACCACCAATTGCATCAGCACTACTCTTTCCATGTCCTGCAGTTGTGAAGTTCCAAGATGCATGACCAATTTTTAGTTTTTTGCAATGATGATGGAACAGATGAAAATTAGTTTTATTTTTGTATTGGGTCGTAGGACCGTCACTTTGAAAATGAAGTGCATTCACATGTGGTAACATAGATTTAATTAATTCGAGCACAGGTTGCAAATGTGCCCATACAGCTGAAGCATCATGTCGCAAACTTTCAGATACTGTACAGAAAGAAACACATTTTAATTCACTTCCAGGAAGATCTCTGTAGTAAAAAACTCCTGTATGGAAAGTTAACTGCTTTTTTGATGCGCCAAAATGTGCTGATTGTATTTCTTCGCTACATTTACAAACATAATTTTCGGAAAAATCTATAACAATCTGTACTTCATTGGGATTCAAATTCATTTTGTTATTGCGAAGAAATGTTAATTGATGTTGAGTATCGTAAATATGTTTCAGGTAAGAAGGAATAAATGAATTTATTTCTTGTACCATTTTCGAAATAGTGCAATTTATCTTACTCTTAGATGTAACTTGAACATTAAAAATTTGATTTTTAGAGCCAATTCTATTTTCTTTTTGTGTGATCCATTTGTAGTAGAACGTAGGCTTGTCACTGTTCATTCGTTTGACCTGTCTGTATTTACATGTTGGACATTCTCTATACATGCACTTCTTACTATTTATATCACAGGCAATTGATTTTATAAAGGTCAATGTATTATTGCTATGCAGAACTCGAAGATAAGCCAACTTTTGAATTAGAAAATCGAAATTGACATGTACTCTGCATAAACATGTATCACGAGCGCTTAGGGTTTTTTTAATGCACCAAAAAGGTTTGCATCGATAAAACATAGTTTTTGATATCACGAATGACTCGGTTTTCAAGTATTTTGCGTGTAAATTAATCATTGTGTCACAGAGATACCTTTTCCTCTTGCACTCTCCTCGCTTAGTTATAGTATCCCTTGACCCAGGACTCATCGAAGAATTTTCATCTCTTTCTAGAAATTGTCGAACTGATCTTTGAATTTTTTCTTTGATCATTGTGGATTTTATCTTTTTCCTTTCAAATGTTATCTGATTGCCATGAAAATATTTCCTCTGGTAGTATTTACTAGTTACTGTTGCGAATCTACTTGAGAAACCATATTTCTTCATAGATGTTCCACATACCATTTGTGAAAATAGCGATCTTTCACGTTCATTTTTTAATGATTTTTTCCTATCTTTCAACTGAGTTTCTAAAGCTTCACAATATAATAATCGTTTTCTCACCTCATTTTTCCCTTTTTTCTCAATTTTATTGACTTTTTCTAGGAGAGGATCAATATTTGAAAGTTTGCGTAATCTGAAACATCGAAGTTTCCAAGTATTTTTCAATTTAATTTCATTCTTGATTTTTTCTCTCAATTTATTTATCTCTCGTTTTCGTTTCGATTCTCTTTTCCTCGCATTTCTCAATGACTTCTCTAACTCAAGTATTCTCTTGCTTACAAATATATTAGACGCATAATCACTATACTCATCTATAGTTTCTTTGAAAGTTGTGTCGCTTGAGTAGTCATGGAGCTGTTTGGTCAGAGTAGATACATCAGAAAGCTGTACATTACTGGGAAATTCATCAAGTTGAACTCCATTTTCAAATTTATCATTAACTTTCTGTTTTTTCCTCAAAACCTTTTTTTTCTCAATATACTGACCACCATATCTTGTGACTCGACGAACTAATCTGAAATGATTTTATGTCATAGTTTTATTGTCATAATTATGTTACTGAGTATAATAACGGGTATCAAAGTTCTCTTATATAAACTAATATGTATTCGTCAAGAAACAAATAATTTCAAAAGGTACTTACGTTTTTTCACTCTTTTTAGAAATGCGTTCTCTATTATCAACTTTCTTTTCATTTAATTGCGCGAGTCGTAGTTCTTCTTTCGATTTTTTTTCACGAGAAATTTTCCTTTTCTCTCGCATTTTGGCTCGTTTTATAGCTAACAAACGTTCTCGATTCAATGGATTCATTGTGTACTTACAGAACTGTATATTGAAACATACCAAAGACGAAAAAGATGAGGTCTTACCCGCACAGAGATTAACAAGCGACTGACATTCCTATACAATTAATAGTAGACAATATCTGTATACATGCTAACATTATACCTGGTATTGCACTTGACCTGTTCGATTCTCTCTGTTATGATCACGCTTTCGACGTAGAAAGTAAACAACATGGGTTACATGACACGTTATGTACGGTCGGCAATTTAACAATTCTATTTAGGATCGAAACTAACGTACCTTGCCTGTAGTATTGGTCCGTACCTTACAGAAAGTACTCAAATGAGTAAAAAACAAGATCACAATCGGTTACTGACGTGTGCAATGACTTGAATCATCATACGGGAAAATTCACTCATGTTTTCATACGAATCACGTTTTTCCCGCCCATGTTTGTGATTACGTGAAATTTTTCCTAGACTAGGCACACTCTCGAGTCTGGTCTAGATTTGAAAGTGATGGGGAGAAGAAAATATTCTCGTCAAATAGACATGAAAATATCGGTAGGTATTTTTCATAGAGCTGAATAGAAGAAAAATTTTGAAAATAGGAAAAAAGCGGTTTCACTCATTTCTTGTATCGTATTTTCGAATTGAGTGAGAGCACATATAAGCTCTACAAATTTTCTGGTACTACAACAATTAAAGTTGACTTGTTTCAAGTTTCAAACTATTTGAAGTTCAGGTATTTGAATAAGAACATTTGGAAAATAAAAAGTGCTACCGGTTTCACCTGGACATCGCGTAATTTTCACCTTCTCTCTACAGAATACTCTCATTGGGTAATGGAAAATTGAAAAAAAAATTGATAGATCGTCTTCTACATGTAATTTGCAGAAAGTTTCCTTAAGAACAATGATATTTTGAATCATACAAAGACTTAATTTTCAGCGGTATCATCAAAGTTAAAAGTTTGGGAGAATTACTCATATACATATACAGAGAGAGACAAGCTCGCAGAGTGAGAGAGAACGGCGAGCGTTTCCTTGGCTCCGATCGTATATTTCATCCTTCATTTTCGAACTTAATCCCTATAATTTTGAAAAGCATAAATCCAAACCGTTGATTGATTCCACACGCGGTCAATTGTCCTCGCGAGCTCTCTATCTCTCTCCCTCGGAGCAACCGTTGGTCGACGATCTCGCGTGCGCCTATATTAAGGACCTCGGTCCATTGGAGCCGTGAAGACGTTACGCCACACGTCCGCGGAGCTCGAGGCACACGCTCGTTATACCCTCGCCCGGGAGAGACACATCTTATCCAAAAACACACAATTAAAATGGCATAAAAATCGGGAGAGGCCGGCGATAAATTCACGGCGCGCCGCGGGGAACGTACGTACCGTGATGTGCTGCTGCTCCTCCTTCTCCTCTGCATCCGCGCATCAGCGACATCTTCATTCGACGGGGGCTATATTCTGCCTCGACCGCGCGCGGCGTCCCCGACACCCGATAGGCTAATTGCCGATTAATAAACGCCACGGCCGACATTGTTTCTCGAGCTCGTAGGGCTCGCAACGCCCGGCCGGTTTATTGATGAATCTCTCGGTATAATTCTTAATTGACACCCACGAGCACGAGTCGGTCTTTGCGGCTCGGCCGACGCGCGCGCACCAACACGTAGGCTCTATAGAGGTATCGCTCGAGCCGCGAGGCGATAAATCAACTATTTCCCCCCCCGTCGCCGCAGCCCGTGGCACACTCACCGAATAGATCATCTTTTTCTCCGCGGCACCGCATCTCCACATCTCTCTTGGCTGCCAGTTTTGTTTACGTGACGGCTTTGCATCACGTTGATGTATTCGTGGCGCGCTCACACATACACGCGCGCGCGCGAGCGAGTGGAACAAAAAAATCGTATGCAAAGAGCGCGCGAGAGACGGCGGATCGATTACATTAGAGGCCCATATCCATCATACAGCGGCTCGCCCTCCGGATCAATTTAAAATGAATAGTCACGAGTCGCGCGCGAGATAGCGATCTGCTCGAGCTGCAGCTCATCTCCCGTGCTACGACGACCCAACGCGTCCGTGTCTGTGTGTTTGTGTCTACGTGTGTGTATAATTAACATATTCTCCCGATGGCAGATACAGCCACCTGAGAAATCGTGTTGAGAGCCGCGCGCTCCGCACTGTACATATATTGTGTGTGTGGCCTTTTTCTGCAGCTCCCTCTCTCGGTCTCTCTCTCTCTCTCGCTCTCTTTCTCTCTCGCCGTTTTTATAACCTTTCAACGTCCCGCATTTGACTGCGTGGCGCGCGAGCGCGATAAAACCGAAATATACTCCCGTGTCCGGCTCTCCGAGGCCCCACGACTGCTTAGTTGTTTTTCCTTTGCGGCCCGAATTGGCTCCGGTATAGATGGGTGTGTGTGCAAGCGCCGGTTCTCCAGAGTCACACGAGCTTAGATATGGAGAACGGCCAAATTGAATAATGCAAATCGACTAATTTCGAAGTCGGCCCGCACGTGCTGCTGCTGCTGCTACTGCACACCAACGGATACAGGCGTCGGCAGAATCTATTAGAAGCGGATAAAGAGCCAATTACGAAATGGATATCGACGCACGTCTCCGCTGCGACGACTCCGTCGCGACGCCGACGAGGATGATTTACTGAAGCATATATCGACGTGTCTTACGAAGAAAGACACATAACTGAATCTGTCCGCGAAGAAAGACACATATCCGAATCTGTCCGCGAAGAAAGACACAACTCGCAATCTAGCCACGAAGAAAGACACAACTCGCAATCTGTCCGCGAAGAAAGACAAATGTCGGAATTATTCTCCCGCGAATATTAACGAAAAAAGAGTTTAAACTGTAGAAAAGGCTTGTTTTTTTTTGTCAATGATAACCTACTCATTCTAAGCTTTCATTCCATATATTTTTTACGTCGGAAAATTGTGGGATGTGCGCCATGTATCCTTTTTGCGGCCAGACGCGAGTTGTGTCTTTCTTCGTGGCTAGATTGCGAGTTGTGTCTTTCTTCGCGGCTAGATTGCGAGTTGTGTCTTTCTTCGTGGCTAGATTGCGAGTTGTGTCTTTCTTCGCGGACAAATTGAGATGTGTCTTTCTTCGCGGACAGTTTGAGATGTGTCTTTCTTCGTAAGACACGTCGATATATACTTATACATGCGTGAATACGTATGTCAAGAAAATTATCAAGTCGAGCGAGCTGAGATACACGATTGTTCAGCCGCCGCTATTTCATGTTGATTCGATTTTTTTTTGTACCTATGGCGTTGCCATTGACGCAACGACTCGGTCAGGTCACTGGTTGATTCGATACAACCTCATTACATGGACCGCCTGCGGACTGCGGTAGGTATACTAGGTAGACCGCGTCACGTTCGGCGCTAGCTCGTTAAACATACTTCTTTTTCTCTTCATTCGAGTTTGAGGGGTTTTCCCACTAACAGTTGGTTGTGGGTGTATGTATAGCCAAGGTTCTGCAGATACGGACGGCTTCCCTTCTTCGCTGATGGGAGAAATAATTGGTTCAGTTATCTAACCAAGCACAGATGGATCCGATGAGTGAGTTCGAGACTCCGATTACCTCACTGTTCCAGAGGCAGAAGGTACTTTATCGATAGATATATATAGGTGAACTTTGGTCAGGGCGTACTAGTTCATGTGACCGAGTGCAAAGTGTAACGTACAGCTTACCGGTTATATTGCATATATATAGCAACATCATCATCATCATCATCGAAGCATTTTTTTCACGGATGACTCACGTGATTTCGCAGCCAATCAGTCGATCTCTCACGTTCCCGGAGTATTAATACATTCAATTATTCTCGATCTTTACACCGAAACGTTGAGGCAGCAGTTATTTCCAGGTCTCGAGCAGTGTATTATATAGCTTCAGGAAACAGAGTTCCATTCATCGGAACGCCAAAAGACTTCAAAACAATCCCTCCCCTGGACCTACACGCGCGCGCGCGGGCTGCACAGCCTCTCCTCTCATTCTCGGCCCGTATTTTATTTTACGCGCTTTCTACGCATTCGTTTCACTATATTTCCCTCCTTTCTCCGTTCGATCTTCATTTTTACTTTTTCAACGCGCTTTCGCCCGTACTCCTCTTTCAAGCTTCGCCTCTCCAGTTCTTCGGTTCTTTCATCACGCGCCCGATTGTTTTTCTTCCCATTCTTTTCGCTCTTTCTCTCTCTTTCTCTCTCTCTCTCTCCTCTCGAGAACTTTATTTCCAGAGATTCTAAATACTCGCATTTAACTAAACGAACGACGCGCGCCAGGCTAGAGTGTTGAATTTGTGAGGGAAGCATGCGTGCGTGGACAGGTCGGAGCAATTTCGAGCCGTGCACTTTGAACACGAGTTCGTCGCCCAAATGTTTACTTAACACGTGTATATACGTTCTTCGCTCGATCCGTCTTTTCACTTTGGTGCGGTGAGCTACAGTGGGTCTATGTTACCGATCGCTTAGCATGAGAGAAAGATAGAATCAAAGATAGAGAGAGAGGAGGGGCAGAGAATCACAGTTGGATATTATTTTGTTTACGATTTCAGGATGTTCCGGCTACATAGTCATTCCTAAAAGTTAGGTAAATCACTAAAACGTTTCTGGAGATCTAAGCTACAACAGATGCAATTTTGTAAATTCAACATCAATAAAATCATTTTCTGTTCTGAAGATAGTATTCGAAATATTGGAATGTTGATCAAAATGAAAAACACCCTCTCTCTCTTTCACCACTATTTTGTCCACTATTTGTTGATTAGTCTCGTGATATAATTGTAATTTTATCATACGTTACTACCTCTATACTTATAGTTGTTACATCCGTATTTTACCACATTGAGCTTTGTTGCATCAATACCTTCAAACTTTCTACCACATACTGAAATACTTATGAAAATTGATAGTTAATGAAACTAATCTGAATCTGAATTAGAAGCTCTCGAACTAAGGGACTCCGTGAGTTTGATGAACGTCAATCATCGTCGCACCTTAAATCCGAAATCATTTGGCGAAAAAACATTTCGCGCTAATCTGAATGTCCTTCGCGAGCAATATTTGCTCAAATTTTGTCGATCGCATTTTCGAACAGCCAATGTCGGCTCGCGCGACCGGACGAGTGTCAAACCTCACCCCGGCGCGACTCGACCTCAATCCGTTATTCAAATCGATGCGGGGATTATTTACGATACGCGAGAGCAACATATCACACGATTCGATTGATCGACTCGGATGTGGACGAGCGAAGCGCGCGGCATTTGTAATCAGCGCAAGGATAGCGCGCGCGCGACTAGTTGCAGCCGCCGTTGAATAATAATCATTCGAAAAGTCTGCAGCCCGAGCGGCAGCCGTGTTTGTCGCTCGCGCGAGCGCTTATCTTCCCGGCACCCTACTTAGCATCTTTCGCGTGTCTGGAGCCGTGCAACAAACACATTTGCATCTGCCGAGCTCGCGCGCGCGCGACAGAGAGACCAAGAGAGGGGCATCAGAATATTCCAAGATGAAGCAATCTTTCAACTGTGCACACGTGCGCACTTTCTTAGCTGCCGCGGCTGCGCCCAAGATTCTCCACGCCGCTGTTCCTCTTCTCTCCTCGTGAGGCTGTGCCTCGTCTTCGCCCCCCACCCGAGCCTCTTCGTTTTTTACCAACAATCAGCCATCCGTGGAGGAGAGTAACTCGGGTAAACACAAGTCCGACATGCAAATTGCTACTTGATAAAATCCTTAGCGACGGCGGCGCGTCCCGCTCCTTATGCAGAGCTCCCCGGCAAAAAAAGTTCAACGTCGTCACTTCTTGCAGCGTTGTTTTAGATTCCGCGGGGACGAGGGGGGGGGGGGGGGGGGTCGGGACGAAGAAAAGGAGAAGGAGCGGAAGAACTTTACTCTTACCTCCTCGGTCCGCGGCGGCGAGTGCATTAAGCGCCGAAACAACAGGTAACTCGCGCGCAACTTCTGCCTCTTCCTTGATTTCCGACATCGGGCGCCAGACTCCGGCGAATAACAAGAGTCGGGAGGAAATATCACGCAGACATCGGACCGGGGCTATATACACATTGCCGCCGTTCGCTCGCTCGCTCGCTCGCCCGAAACTCGCTTGGCAAGCAAAAAATCCCGACCAACTGTATTTCGGTACTAACGGTAACAGTACGTGCAGCTACGTATATTACATAG
This sequence comes from Aphelinus atriplicis, assembly GCA_020882685.1. Taxonomy (NCBI): domain Eukaryota; kingdom Metazoa; phylum Arthropoda; class Insecta; order Hymenoptera; family Aphelinidae; genus Aphelinus; species Aphelinus atriplicis. The sequence continues at coordinate 13,684,392 of CM037074.1, read as the reverse complement.
ACGCTGACACGTTATTATGATTAAAAAGCCAATTAGTTCGGCCCGAGCCGTGTAATCAATGATCGGGAGAAAATGAATCGATCTCGGAGCCGATAAATTATCCGACAGTGGAAAAGAAAGCTCACCGAGTGAATATATTATGAGAGATCTAATCAATGGCCGAGAACTGGAAACGAATCGATCCTGGAGCCGGTGGGATAGACCGCGAGGAAAAGAAAGTTTCGTAAGTGGATACCAATTGTGACCCGGTACTTTTCATCTACAGCTATATATAATGCCAGACCCAATAGTGTATATACATATACATTTATCCATTTCAATTATTTCCCTCGCCTCGATTCTCATTCGATTGACCGTATATATATACACGAGTAATCAAACAACGGCCGCGAGCTACGACATTCACGGAACGAGTAAACTCAGTCGGGAGAAGCGTGAATAATTGTGAGACGCACACACGTGCGGAAAGTTTTTTTTCTCCTCAAAAGTACGGGGGGGGGGGGGGGCGGGCCGTATACACAAGACGCGGGGCGGCCGCGACATTTGCGCAGTGCAGAAAAACCGTCCGCATCGGCGGCTTCGAGTCTTGCATACACGAGAGAAAGAGAGAGAGCAATAACAAACCCATCGACTGCGACGCGCGGCCCGGAGAAGTGTAAACTTTTGCATCCGGGAATGAAAGCGCGCGCGACAGAGCCGATGCGCGCGTGTGCCCCCGTGTCTCTGTGCTCGCGCAGCGGTAACTTACATACACACATCAACGGCTGCAGCAACGAGCGCTTGCGCGAGCGAGGCGGGCGCTCACGAGTGCTTGGCAGTTTAGGAGAGAAATCCCGGCGTCCACTCGAAACTCGCTCTCTCGTATAATTAAGCCCTCGACATTCTCCGTCGCGTTATTCGGAGCTAAGTACCTCCGCTCGCTCGCTCGCTCGCTCTCTCGTGCCTGCGCCCGCGTGTGTCTCTGTGTGTGTGTGTACCAAAAAAGAGACGCGACCAAGACAGATAGAGCCGCACGCGGACGATGAGCTGGAAAGGAGGGACAAAAACAAAACAACCCGCGCCTAGCGCACACGGGGAAAAAGCGACGAGTAGCGACCGCGTCGCGCGCCGTGTGTCACGTGTGAAGAACAAGATAAATTCCCGATGCAAAGATTCTCTCTGCCTCCCCCCCCCCTCTCGGAATACCCTCGCGTGTTTTTCCTGCGATCGTATGCTCATCCCCCGCGTCTTTTTTCGCGGAGCTTCTCCGAACGATGACATACAACCCTGTATATATACGCACACCAGCTCTCGAAACGATATGCTCTCGAAAAAATATCAGTCCTCGGGGGGGGGGGGAATGTGTGTTGACAGGCGCGTGCGAAAAAACGCCCGAACGCCTAGAGACGACGTTGACTGATACGATTTGGCAAATTGTAAAAATACCTATCCCACTTCTCCTCGGGGGAGGCTCGCGATCCTCCGATTCGCCCGTCCTATATCGACGCGTTTTTCATACCAAAATTGTAGCACAAACGAATCCGTGGGAATAAATTTTCGGTCGAAATCACACGTGATCGAAATATATACGTGTCTAACGTGGTTGTACAAGTATGCCGCCAAATTTTGACAGTGACATCGAACGAAAAATAAAACGAAGCTCGACATCGTTTCGATTGCCAAATTTAACAAGAGCTCGACTCGGAAGGAGTTTGGACAAACTCGAAGCGAACGTGATTCTCGCCAAGGATCATGTAGCAACTGTTTCAGGTTGCCGTACAGAATAGTACTATCCCGTTCGTTTTTTCACGGAAACTGATGGTTCATGGAACTTCGGCTCCAAGTTTTTTTATTTATCCAACAACTGAAAATTTCCTACGAATTTTCACAAAGACCATATGCTTCGTAATAAGCATCACGGAGTTACAATCAACTCGTGAGATCGGCTCAGGGATTTTCATTCCGCAGCGACAAGGGAGTAAAGGGAAAATTACGAATAGTGCAGCTGTACCCTTGGTTGAGGATCACTTCGTTAAATAGTCGCGTGCTGTTCCCGATCCGCTCGCTCGCGATGAATAGTTGCACACGTATTTCGGATTCTCCACCTGGCGCGCCTACATAAATAAGCGCTTGCAAAATAGCGCGTGCCGGCGTATACAGGGGCGAGCAAACAAAGAGCCCGTTACTATTTCATTTCTGAGCGCACGTCGTGTTAACAGAGCCGCGCGTGTGCAGTTGCCGGTCGGAAATTGATTTTCGCGACAAAACGCGCGTGCTAAGCCAAACAAGAATACGATTCTCGATCACTTTGGAAAAACGCGCCGGAAAAATCAACAGCCCTCGACCAATTTTCTTTGAATCCATCCCGAGGGACCCACTTTCTGCAGTATCCGGCTTGTCCAAATTCATGCGCGCGTAAGCTCCCGCCAAAGCGAGCATTATTATTTTTGGACTTTCCTATACCGCGGTGCTCTCCGAAGCACCGGTGCACACGTTGGAAATCGAACCCTGACACTCCGAGAGTCAAGAGCCTATTTTATTATTCTTCAATAATATTTATTATATCAATATTTATCTCTATGTCATACTTCATTTAATAATATTTCATGATTATTATTTAATGCATTCATTCACTTTTTCTCTTTACATTAAACACGTTTACGCGCGACCACGGTCTGCATGGATAAAAAGTCCTTACAATATAATCATTCAACTGTTAATGTGTAACCATCTTACGCGGGTGGTTGCGCAGATACATGTATGATATGTTACACGTGTTGGATATTGAGCTAACTTTTACTCGATAGATGCATACTTATGTCAAAGAAAATTACGAAAAGCTAAGGGCCTTAGACTTGGCTGATAATTACTACATTATGCAAAAGTGTTTCGTGCACAAATCACGGAACTTGGCTCGGGTTCATGTAATATACTATTATTGTGAATTACAAAAAAAATATCTTCATAGATCACAACATTCTATGAAATCTTCTTACAATGATTGAAGCAAATATATTTAACATACTCTATTAAAAAATTCAGAACACTACCAAAACCCTTCAAACACAAAGTCTACATAAAAATTTCATTTTTAGTCATTCGAAAATGCACGTCATGAGATCAAAACTTCCTGTGCAACCCAAATTGTTATCTACTCATTGAATGTAGATATAAGTCTGGTCGGTAGTAAAATCTTCAAAGATCATGACTAATTTACTTTGAATTTTATTTTGTTTATAATAAATTTCTTCAGATAAATTCCAATAAAAGTAAATAATAATCGAATGCACATAAATTCACTCGTATCCACGTTTGATATCGACAAGATTTATATTCCAAATAGTAAACAGTTCATTGGGGTGTCATAAACAGTTTTGACTTCACAGCAAGCAACTTACGAATGTCTAAAAATGAACTAATATTTCAATGTACGCTTGGAATCTGAGGGTTTATTCCGACCTACCTTTCCAATGGAATATATCTACATGAACTTATATAAAGAATATTACCATATCTTTCGTGATATAAAAACTGTCGTTTCATACTTTACAATAAACTTTTTCTCCCACAAGGATGTGTATGAATCCTCGAGAAAGAATCCTGCGAGTCAAAAGTATAATATCAACGGAGACTCTCCAGATTTTTCTCCGGATCAAAAGAGTACATATACGCGTAGAAAAATCAACGCACTCAACGATACAGCCAGGATAAACAGCACAGCAGCTCGCGCGCGACCGAAGGTTTTGCGGAAAACGATCCCCTTCGATTTCCTCCGCGTATATTATTGCAGCTGTGGGGCGGCGCGTGACCGGCTGAGGCTAAGCAGTCAGGCTAAGCCGTGTTATCGAGCTCGGAAACAAAGACGGGCGCACATACACACCCACACACACACACACACACACACACGGGCATAGGGCGAGCCGTTCTGCATGTGGCTTTCAGCGAATCACCAATGAAACAATAAACGATCGGTATTTTATAAGGCGCACAAAGCACAGGTTCACATCAATTGATTCGTGTTGAGAGCCGGTGCGGCGGCCCGTGTCGTTTTGTAAACCTGCTTCACGCAGCGGCGGTGGTCCACGAGAGAGAGAGAGAGAGAAAAAGAGACCCACATGCTACAGAGCCGGCGCTACAGCGCACAATCGCGGCTATGTACGCGTCAAAACAATTACGTCACTCGCAGGCATCATCCGTGCACTTTTACTGCATTCATCCTCCGTCCGCGGCATGAATGCCGCGTCTATCTTTGGATTCGCTGGATAATAAATATCGGGATCGTTCCACGACGAAAAGCAGCTCTACGCCGCGAGGGTGTTTTTCCAGATCTAGTAATGGAGTATGTACCGAGTAAATAAATATCGAAATCTGGGAATATTCGATTCGTGCCCGCATGGATCAGAGCTTCCAGAAGCGTACAAACGTAATATGTATACGGAAGGCGGGAAAAACATTTATCTGATCCACTTTTTATTCTAGCACTGTTTGGCTAATGAATGTTTACACTAGCTTTTCGAAGAAACACGAAATTATTCGATTTTCGAATGCACGTGTTGTAGAATCACACTCACGCATACATCTGAAGAAACATCTGTTGAGAATGTCGAGAATAATATTTCTACAAGATTAATCAGCGAATCTCTATAGTGGATATTTCAAAATGTCACCTCCCTCTCGACCACACGTAGCCGAGGAGGAGCAAAAAGTCAGCTGCGTAGATTGATCAGAAGAACTCAATGTCCGAGACAAGTAAATCTCGAATTCACGAGAGCATATTCTCGAAATTCTCGAGTCATGGAAGTTTCTTTACCACTTCATTCCCATGTTCGCGTCTCCTTCACTCGTATTTTTTCTTCTCTCCTTTTTAATACATCACTCGTCGCATGAAACGCGACTTATTTGCGTCGTAGACTGTGACCAAATTCAATATCGTTTAACTCTCGAGTTTGGAAATATGTACGCATATATTAGGGGAGTGAGAGTTTTTGAAAATATCACAGCTGGTATATGAACTGGCGCCACGGGAGAAGCCCTTCAATGCATCTCTTGGACAGCCGTGCCGTGACGCGTCCTTGAATTGATGACCGTTAGGTCGTACTTTCTCGGACACTTTTTCAAGATGACGGCGAGGCAAAAGAAGAACGCTCCGAGTGCTTCGGAACAAGTGTGTCGTGAAATTTTATCTTGAGATTTCGAACAGGTTGATAACTACGACAGGTGAATAATTTCACGGGCAGATTCGAGTTTGAATTTTTCATACATGTCATTCGATTTGTACAGGATTGTAATCTGTCCAGAGTCAAGGGTTCCTTTGTAACTCTCAAAATTAAGATTACAAATGCATTTTTAAATGTAGATTTCGATGTTTATTTGGAAAATACTGTGAACCCATAATTATTCATTAGCTACGTGAGGATGGATATTAAACGCTTCAGAAAGAGAATCCATATCAAAAAAGATTAGCCGATATTAAATGCATACTTATATCGCGACATATTTGATAATTTATCCGAAAGTTACAAATTCCAACAGCTGAGAGACTCTCTTGGGTGCCCCCGACCACCCTGCTTTCAAAGTGATGCCATGCTACCAGGTCTGGTGGTGTAGCTCCAGCAGAACATGAACGCCCATCAATGTTGAGGTTATGCATGTTTCAATAATCTGGACTTGCTCTCAGTTTCCACTGCTCAGTATGACAAACAGACTGTTCCATGATTAATTAATGAGAAATTGATAATTTGTTGGTACGGTAGTATGGTACGGTCGGGACGAATGCTACGTCAAAAGCTCTTTTTCTTTTCATAACTTTTGAGAAAATTAATATTGTCAACATTTCATTCGTTTTTTTTTTTTATTGAATAATTCGAGTTTTCTATCTATCTAACTATATACACCCATCGTACCAGTCCAATACTTTTCCTTTATTTCCTACTTTTAAAAACCATGTGGAATATTGAAAATTACTCTACTATTTGCACGTCCCATACGTAGGGGGATTAGGGTCAAACTCACGATGTCGATGAATTATTGGCATTTACATCACACAAGTTTTTCTAGGGACTGGATCAGCTCTCGTGTCACATGCATGAAGCACGCGCCACTATCAATAAGTAAAGAGGGAACATAATGAAGAATATTTTTCAAAAGTATGCTTGCGGATGGCTCAGAGATAAAAACACTTTAACGAACTACTTGAAAGAGCTTATTTCTAAAAATCGTCTCTGGTATTCATTCAACTGATTTTATCAGCAATACAGAGATATTTTTCTAGTTGATTATTATGATCAATCTAGCCTGTCCAAGTGACTAATGCAACTTGGTATCAAGATTTTGTAAAGATTATCAAAATATGATCATAATCATAATATACATATACAAATATGTTATTGTTTTCTGTGGGGTGATCGGCAAATATCGTTTTTTTTGAGAGGAACGACATCCGACGTAAATTAAAAATTTCCGAAATTTTTTAAAATTACTGAAACTTTGTAAAATTTCAGAAATTTTGTAATTATTCCGAAAGTCGATGAAATTTTAGAAAATTTTAGAAAATCTGGAAATTTGGAAAACTGGGAAAAATGTTACAATTCGTAAATTTTTCGAGACTTGTAAAATTTCGTAAAATATCTGGTTTCGCAAATTTTGTAAAATTGATGAAATTTTGTTATTAATGTGAAATTTTGTGAAATTTTGTGAAATATCTGAAATATCTGAAATTTTGATAACTTTAATCCATCAAAATGTTTAAAATTTGTAAAATTATTTTAAATTTTCGAAAATTTAGAAATTTTCAAGATTCTTCCTATTTTTAACTTGTAAAGTTGTTGAAATGGCCATCAATCTTGATAGTTCTGCTAATTTAGGAGAATTTTGGGTTTATAAAAATTGTTTAATGTTTGAAAACTATTCAATTTCGAACATCATGCAGTGATTCATTTCTGATCATCTAATTATTATTGTTTTTACTTCTCTAATCATGTATGGATCAATACAAATAATTAAATTTATCTTTGGAATTTAAAGACTGCTCGAGACACCCTGGAGTTTTCTTGATTCCTTATTTCAAATGGTGTTGACGAATGAATTTCTTTTCGCTTCAATTCCAACCGATATTTGTGAATCATGATCTCAACCAGTTTATCCAACAGATGAAGACGAATAATTATCATAACAACATCTAGTCATAAATCTTGATGATACCTTCAAAAAACTCATCTTACTCAATCTCAATAAGTGGTAACAGACGGATTTTGCAGACGATTTCAATAGGCCACTGCACTATGGATATACCTATAATACGCAGGCGTGTGCCTAAAAAGCGCGCATGAATCTAGCGACGATGTAATCATGTGGCATGTATTTTCTCACACCATTGCATCGCTTTATTGAGAATACAAGTCATTGAGAAAAATTCGATTTCGCTGGCATATACGGAGAAGCCGGTTGGATTCCGATGACAAAGTTCCGATCTTGCTGCTTCTGACAGACAGATACGAAGGCGGAGCTGGAAAAAGATTTACAAAAAGTCGGTTGAGAAGGAGAAAACACGTCATCGCGTGTGCCGAGGGTATGACGTTACATCGCGAAAATTAGCGGGGCGGCGCAAGAAATTCTGCGCTGCATGCGCGCGCGGAACGATATCGCGGCAGAGGGGTATCGCGTGGCTTAAACGTATCACTCGGCGCGCCGTACCGGAATCGAACGGCAATCTATCCTTTATATATTGAGCTCGCAACGGTCAGAGCTATCGCTTACAATTGCGCCCGCGTAATTCACACCGGTCTGCGAACTCGATCGGCCCCGCTTATATTAAATATAAAGAAAAAAATTTGCGAAAAACTACGATATATATACACCAAAGCGAAACAGAGGCGGCCTCCAAAGGTCGTTCTCACGGTAGCGTTTCGCGATCCGATCCCTATGTATACGTGCGCGCGACGAGATCTCGGCTTACTCGAGAACATTCACAAATTTTTTCTAATTTCTATATCTATGTATATGTAGGAGTTGAACGTGTTCTCACTTTTGCCCAATTTAGGGAGCCCAGGAAATTTCGTTATATACCTAAAAATTAAAAAAATGGTAATAAAAAAAGTTATTTTAACAATTATAAAGATCATGAAGAAAAAAAATTGTGGATACCAAATATCCTTCATCCTGACTGTATACGCTATCGATGAAACATGTCGGAGCCTTTTTTCTTCGTTCGTCCACTTATTTTTAACCTTTCAAGACATATTCGTACATTCCTCTGTTCGATACCTTGTACTAATATTGTGCACCCTCCATAATTTACACACATTTGATACCTTGTACTGTCCGTATAGTGCCAGGGAATATATCTATGAATTTCAACATAAACCTTATATATTGGAACTGCAGTAAAGGAGTGAATTGTGAGATTGCAGATTGAAAAATTTAATTGGAATAGATATTGGAATAGCTCCGAAATATGTATTGTACCATTTTTAAGGTATCGAACAGGAGCGTGTACGAATATAACTTGATAGGTCAAGTACGTATACCAGTCAAAAATAAGTGAGTGAACAGGCTCAAGTATGTCTCATCGATAGTGTGACGATAATACCAGTCAGAATGAAAGATTTTTGTGTCAAACTATTAATTTTCCCTAACAGAATCACAATAGTATATTGACCTTGACCACTTGACGTGAAACGTCCCGTATACATATATATGTGTGTGTGTGTGTGGGGGTGTATGCGTATGTGTATATGTATATGTATGTGTATATGTGCACCGTATGCTTATAATACAGCATGTTCGCGCGTTTTATGATTATTGCGCATGTTGGCATCAAGCCGTCATAACGTCGGGGAAGTAATGTAACAACAAATGTAATTGCTCGTTGATTATTACGTTTACGGGCAGCGCGAGACGAGTATGAGCTGATAATTCAATTAGCGCAAGCAGACACGGAGAGAAAACCTCAGGAATCGCTTGTACAAACTGAAGTTTGCCATAGGTATATCAAAACGAGAAAATTAACAAGCTTGTGTTTGATCAAATTACGATACGTGCACGCGACTATCCCGTACGAGTTTATGCGCAAAAATCAAATGTTTATCGTGTCGGAGAGGAGGAGGAAAAAAAAAGAAGCTACGGGGCATAAAGTAGGCACATAATAATCAGCGCATATAAACATCGGCGAGCCGGCTATGTGCCTCGCGGTGTGTAATTATGCAAAAATCGCCTCGTGAAAGGTGTTGATAACTGCGCCGGTCAGCCTCGCGAACATTTTTATTAAGCAATATCCCCGGCAATGACGTTTCGCGAAATTTATCGTCCGGAGGCCTTGCGTCGCGCGCTCGGCCGACTTGCGTAGGAAATAACGCGGGTAATTTATAACGAGCGGAAAGCGGTCTGGCATTCCGGCACTTTTGTTTTTATAATCCGCCATTTTCATTCCGACACTTGCATAAAATATCGACGCGTACTAGCACACACACACACAAGCGCATCTGTACGAGTATATCATGCTCGGCGTTGAATTTCATCGGGCAAGCTTACAATCACGCACAATAAGAAATCCAACTGGCCGTATTTGATTCGGGAAAGAGCGAATCGTTCGGAGTCAGGAGGGCGGAACCATCATCTTATCTCCGTTCGCGAGAGTTGAACCGAGTGAGAAAGGACGCACCCGAATCGGGCGCAATCACACGGAGCTGCAAGAGGATGAAAAAAAACGCGAATGACATCCTTAAAGTCTCACGGCGCGTTTAACAGCGTCTTCAAGGCGAATCGCGAGATAAACAGAGCCGAGCGCGAGTATCCGTGGGCGCGCGCGTGTATAATTCACGGCTGAGGGGCTCGCCCGCCCGGGCGCGGCGGTGGCCCTTGTGCATACGCGTGTGCGCGCGACAGCCATTCGGGCGATACTCCTTTGAAGTGCAGGCTCGCAGGACGCGCGTGTGTTTCCTCCCGCGCGCGGCACATATTATATATTTGGAAATATATATATTGGCACGTGTCGCGCCGTGGCGCACTTGCGCCCCGAGTGTATATACGCGTGTGCTTGGGCGAGAGATAGAGAGCCCGGGGCCGTGTTTGTCGCTCGGCAGAGCCAAGCGAGCAATTCAATGCGTGAAATCAAAACTGATTTTGAATCAGCGGCTGATTGGCGTAATGGCCCGCTATATACCATCCACGTCATTATCGGCCAGATGCGCGCGCGCGGCGCGCCACGGACCATCGGTAAATGATTGAAGGGCCCATTTAGAGGCGCGCCAGCTCAACCATCAAAGGTGAACCGGCTCTTTGAGATTCGCCCGTGCCAATGCTCGGCCGCTCGAGCTCGATACATAATATTCACCAGATACCGATGATAGACTACATTCGGCAAGCTTGTTGCTTCAAGATGTTCATGTATCATACCGAGTATGCGAAGTTTGACCTGTTCACTATATATGTATTTAAATATATATATCGACGGAAGCTTATTGAGTGTGTCAATTCAGCATGGAGATTATATCAAAGATTAATCGTTCGTTTCTCTATGAGGTTAGAGGCAAAATTATACAGAATGTGATGTTATATTTATGTATGCTCATGTATAACTCTAAAAAATTCTTCCTATAGACTTCGAATCTTTTTAATCCTCACAGTGAAAAACAAGCGTAGAAAGTGAAAAATCACTGTATGGGAATGGATGAGTGATTGCATGGGACTGCAATTAATTTTCGATTTAGTTCCATGAGTTTTGATAGCAACAATTTTAACATCAAATACTCAATTTTCGGGGCTCTCGACGATATCCAGCCAACATTCTCTTAATATAGACTGAATTTTTACTGGACCCACGGCGAATTTGAATTGAATGTTTTCGCTATCAAAACTAATGGAACTGAAGTAAAAATTCCACTTTGATTACATGAAAAATTAACTGCAGTTTCACTCAATCCATCTTCATCTCATCCACCTTTATACAGTGATTTTTCACTTTCATACACTGGTTTCTAGCTGTAAGGTTCTCGCTCTGCAGTCTTTTCTGTCATGTGTGGTCGTAAGCTTGTTCTAATTTATTGAAAGACTTTGGTCATGTGCGAAATTCAGCAGTTTATTAGCCTGGAAAAGGTGATAAAGTCTCGCTGTCGTAGATGCTGTGATTCAAGTTCGCTCTTACCCCTTATTCCATAATTCCAGTACCATGAGCAGTTCAAACTGGATGCATATTTGAGCTCATTAATAAATTTCTGCTCGGCTTACGCACACATCTCACTAATTCATGTGTACTTTCTGTACTTACGAGCTAAAGACAATCTATATTGAACCTATATTGAATCTAATCTAAGGTAGGTGTACCCAATATGCGCCAGGACCCAATATGCGCCACCCTTCGTATTTCATATATACGCGCGTCTAGAGCATCGCCGCGGCACATGATCTTGTCGGCAATGCTAAATAATGAAGAAAGAAAACATTTTCACCGATCGGAAACCCTTACACCAACTTGTTAGAGCTCGTTTTCTCCATTTTTTCGCCAATTTTCATTCTCGATCTAATTTCGCCCAGGTAAGTGCAAATTTTTTTAATACCCTTAAACTGGGCCAAAAAAATCGAGCAACATATCATTCGATTCCTTGACATCCCATCTACATCATCCAATTTTTTTTTTCTTTGTATGACCTTTTTATCAATCGTTTCAATAGCTCTTCGTTATTTTTATCAAATGTACCCAATATGCGCCACCCCTATTTTCTTGCTCTAGAAGCTACAATCAACCCATTGATGGTAAATATCCGCCAAACATGGTCGAAAGAAAATTCAGTTCAAGCTCTGGAGCAGGTCAAGAAAGGTGAGATATCGCAGAGAATGGCTTCGACTATATATAAGATACCTCGTCGAACATTTCAACGATATGCCAAACAAAACATATCCGAGAAAAGCAAAATGAGTCGACCATATGCGTTAACGACAGTACAGAACGAAGAATTATGTAGTCAAATTAAATGCTTAGCAGATATTGGCTATCCTATAACGAGAAAAATTTTGACCTTATGCGTTTATAAGTACTGTCTAGGAAAAAACATCGGACAGAATTTTTCTACTATCAAGACAATAGCTAGTCCCAAATGGGCTCGGACATTTTTTAAATTGAACTCTTCCATTTCAGTGAGAACATCTCAATTATATTTAAAATTACACAAATAAGAATGTTCATAAATTTGAGAGATTAATATTGGAATTAGATGTTGCATAAGTTAATTTTGTTAATTCAAAAACAACGGTGTTTCATGAATTTTAACTGAAAACTTGATTTGATTTAGGTTGTTAGAAGTTCATATAATCTATTTACTATGGTTTAATCAAAGACAAAATGTATTTTCCAATAAAATTATATCAGAAATATAATTTTTTGTTTGTATTTTATCCATTCAGACATGCTTCATGCTTTAAATTGGATGAAAAGAAGTATTTTCAGGGTGGCGCCATATTGGGTACACTAAAAATTTTTTCCCGAAAATTTTTTTTTTTTTTAAACCGCGGTATCTTAGCGTAGAACTGTTCAAATCGAAAAAAAACTTAGCTCATTCTGTAGGTATTGAGTAGACCTTTCATTTGACACCAATTATGTTAGGAAATATTCATTTGACGCGGCGTAGTGACCTTTCTCGCTTAGGTGGCGCATATTGGGTACAGGTACCTTATATTGAAAAGGATACTTTTGCGCAAAAGTTCCCATTCTACAAATTGATATTAGAATTTCTACTCTCACCGACGCGTATATTCATCTCTTTTAAATGTTCACTGAAAATGAAATTTGTATGTCAGAAGAATACGATATTACATGTTATCATATTACCAACTTTGAAATGTCTCTGGACCGTTGTATTATTTCGTTCTACGAAGGAAACAATCATTTTGTCATAACGATAAATCATATATCTTTGCGATCGATAATATTACTCGGTCGCAGTCGTCGCGAATGCAAATAGTCTCACGATAATCGAATCGAGAATAAGCAAGCCGAATTGAATTTGGCGCCGCCTTTGTGAAGCATCGCCGCACACGCATATAGCTGTAGAAATTGATTAATGCCTCATCGAGAATCGGGTTGTACACGTCGCGTATACATGTATATCCGGGGTTCAGCTGGCACGTACGTGTGCCGTAAGAAAATAGTCAAATTAGCGTAATGCATGCAGGCAACGAGCTCTGGCAGCCGGCTTGGCGCGCGCGGCTGAAATAAGAGAGCAAAAGTTGAGCTACAGTGCACAGATGAAGAGCGCGAGCTACCATAAAGGCTGGGCCGCGCTCGCGCGAGATTACAGAGGGCCGTCGGACAATTTGAGAGTTGCACCGCCGCCGGCAGCTCGCCGCCGCCGCCTCCTCCTCCGCCTCCTTCTGCCGCCGTCAGCGGCTTCGTAATACGCGAGTTGGCTCCGAATCTAATTATCCTAACAACACGCCAGCCGATACGCGTGGTAACGAGCGTATAATGATTGTCGCGTCAATAATACGTCCGTGCGCGTGAGTGCGGCTATATATATATATACGTATTTATATATAGCTCGTCGCGACTAATCGAGTTTCTCCATCTCGAGTGGAAGCTGATGTGGGTACGTGTGTGTCTGACGCAACAAAGAGCACGAGAGTCATCGGAAATGGAAATCGCGAGCCTTCCGATCGTGTGCGCCATAGCGATATCATTTGGCGCGAGATTCTTATCGATCGGGGTGTATCTCGGGTCCGGGATGCTGGGTAATTGGCGCGTATCGCTCCGCCCAACTGATTCCATGTATCGGTCTCGATTCCAGCGAGCCTAAGAACCGGCCGATCGCTCCCGTGAATACGTCAATTTCGGCCTATTACAGAAAGTCTCGCGGCCACTTGTAATTTTCGAGCGCCTGAGAGATCGTAAGTATATGCGCGCGCGCGGCCTTCGCGTTCGCCGAACGGTTTAATCCTCGCGCGCTCGCGAGAACGTCCGATTAGCGGTACCGATTTTGCCGTGATTTATACGACTGATCAAATATGCGGTAACTGATACGCGGCTTCGTTGACAGTCCGTTTCGTTTTTTCGTTTCTTCATTTTGTGCGCGAGATCAGCGAGTATCAGCGAGATCGAGAAAAAAAAGCATCGACGGCCAAGTAGGAGGAATTTCCAGATAAAAAATCGCCTAATCTCGGAGTAGGTCACCGTTTTATCCAACGCATTGCCTATCATGCGGATCTAAATGAATTCGAAAAATCTACAGTGTATAAATTATACCAGGTGTATCCTGGAAATTCTACTTTGATAGCCTGTTGAATTCAAGAAGCTATTATGAGTCATTTTGCATATGAATTTCTTCAACTTGAATATTTCAATTTGTTTAAATCATCCAACTTACGTTGCTGAATTTTTATTAAAAACTCACACGATACTATCTTCCAGTGTGTTTCTGGTTTCTATTCTTTATCTATTTTCTTCGTCTAACATTGTCGGAAAATTTTAATCGAGAAGCATTTGTGCTACGTTTGTCAGTATGTTGTAACGTCAGTAAAAAAAAGTAATAAATGAGAGAAAATTATTTCAAAATTGTATCTGTGCATTGAACGTTTCAATGTTCGATCTGAACAATTGTATTGATAGCGTCTTAGTGCCCAAATCATCATCATTTTCTATTTCCTAACAACATCAGACCTTATACTAATTTTGAATTGAAAGCCAAGCTGAGTTAGATACAAATAGAAATTTATTAACATTTCATACTGTAATCCGAAATTTAATTTGGAAGATCCACTAATGATTTCCATGGGTCTATGCAGGATCACCGTCGCATTCGTTCTATGATTGAAAATCGCTTGTTCTGACATGGTGGCCTTGCCAGACCACACCGTGTCGGATGCTTATTCTTCTATGCTAGCCGCTTCAATTAAGTGAGTAGCGCCGGAGAAGCGGTATGCCATGAAAGAGACATTATACAGTCGTAATAGCTGGCGTGAGAGTTGTTTTGCGTCTAAGCTATTAAGAAATGGATTTTTTAATTAACTCGAGTCGTTTCACGAATTATAAGGAATCGAAAATCATGCGGTGCCCAACTAATGTTACTCTTCACATCCAAACATGATGAATGTCACTTGGGGAATTTTAAGTTAACTCAAAATTTGAATTCGTTAAACTCTAACAGGTGTATTCGCTTATCCAATTATATAATATATATGATAAAAATGTCCCTCGAAAATGTACAATAGCAAACGCTAATTAAAAACTCCTAATATACTTCGAGAAATATTTCTATGAATGATACTTTTAGATTGATAAAAGTGAGATTCGTTATAATTATTAAGATTGCGATAGAATAGATATGTATAGATGGATACATTATTATTATTTGAAAAAGTTTTATAGATTAGTTTCTCATTCGTTGTTACTATGGTTATGTGTATAAAGTTAACTAGAAAAATACTTTGAGTGGAATACTATATACATCCTCAATAGATAACCTCTCACAACATTTGAAAAACCTGTACCCGAGGTTTGGAAAACCATATCACTATTTACACGCCTTTTGTAATTTGAAGTGATTCCGTGGGATTAGGTGGTTACGAATAATACGGTCAGGCAGCTGCAAAACGGAAACCATCTAAAGTAAGTAAGTAAGTAAACATATCGAAATTTCTATTGGTTAATTTATTGATCTTCATCTTCAAGCTATAACCACGATGATGTAAAATTTTATTGCGAAGTGAACTTTTGTATAGTCACAAAGTATTATCAAAGAGAGAGAAAAAGCGATAAAAATGCGCTCGTTCACTCGTCACTAACAGAAATTAAATGAAATTTCAAGTAGTCCTCCGTAAACTTTGAAAATCTTCTGATAACTTTGGACGGAGTATCACAACGAAATATTCAATTAAAAAGTAAATGCTTTGGAACTTCATGGAAAATCTTTAGCCAGTTTATATACATACTTGTTCTCAGCACATGAAGTGAAAATTCTTTGACATAGTTAGACTCAATCGTGAATGTACGCCTCAACGGCTATTATGAAATTGTATTATTCCCACACTTTACAAAAGATTGACACACGGGCATTTAACGTTCACCGTGTGTAATCTACAAGATAGCCGAGGTTTTTTCCTTTGCAGATTGATTTCCAACATCTGACAATTATCCTCTTGCGCACTATAACTCATTTTCTCCATTCTCTCTCTCTCTCTCTTTCGGAGAGAGAGGGGAAAAAAGTCAACGGTCAGCCGTAAGTACAGTGAGGAAATATTGATACTTTTAGAGAGCCATCGAGGATCTCTCCTTCGTATTTCCTATTCGGTCGTGAGCAGTCACAATTCGCGAAAACGCAGACGCGAGGATTCTCCGAGAGTCCGGGAGCTCGTCACTTTTCAAACGTCAAATCAGCTCTGTGGAATGACACAGCCGGCCATCTCGCCGATTGCTTCCCACGCAACGGGAGTAAATGCACACCTGCAGGCCCTAATTTTCTCTCGCGCAAAAGTAACGAGCCACTCGTGATCCGCGCACGGTCCAGCCGATGGACAGCCGAGGAGCAGGCGCCTTTTCATCTCATTCCTCGAATGGATCAGAGACTCGCATTCCGATTTAGCCACAGAGCAGCACTGATAATCGCGATGGCCGCGACGGAGCAACGGGCGGTGCTCAATTTAACCCTCGTCTCGAGGTTATTGAAAACAGAGCGAAAAAGAGGCTGGCTCTCGCCGGGCATAATTATTGACTTTAGCAAATTGGCACACACACACGTGCGCGCGCGAGCGTCCAAACCGGCGACTTATCGTATGAGACATTTAATCCGCCGTGTTTTTTGCGTCCCCGGTCGGTTGCTACGCGTGGAAATAACGCACCGAGGCTCGACTCGTCATCGATGTTAATGGTAGGCTGCGCGCGTTTACCGATAAATGGAGATGTTGAGAAAATTGTCCCACCCCGATCCGCGGGTGGACGACGCGAATATCCGCGAAAATTTTGTGGAGTTGTCGCACATGTACATTATATACGAATCCGTCAAATTACGCGCCCTCGCGCGCATATACAAATATAAAGTGCGAGCAAAGATTTGCCTAATGCGTGCGCGCTATGCCCGCGTGGATATGTACCGACGTAATGACGCGCGATTCCGCCGGAAAGTGCGAATTGCGGCTGACCCACATATAATACAGGTGGGCCGCGAAGCTTCATACATCCCGGCGAATTATGTATACCATATTCTCTTTCGTTCGATTCGCGATGACGCTTCTGATTGGACAAACATTCGCGGGTCTGAATATTCATGCGAATCTGTGGCGATTCTTTCGTGGCTCCAGCCTGATATGCAGTGGCGCGGCTCCGAATCGGACCAAATTGATTTCTACCAAGTGGATAAAATGCAAATGACTCGGTAATTTTCGGTTATGGTCAGCCCGAGCCCGATTGTTCGATAGATCGTTTAGAATATTCATTTCTGCCGGTTAAAATTTACTGGTACATCCACAATGGCGTTTCCCGCTGACGACTCGTGATTATTGGTCAATTCCACGTGATTTTCATCTTCTGCGCAATGAAAATGACGTTGTGATTGTACTTCCCCTCCCCCCTGATCGTTGGCCAATGTATAGTGAGATTGTTTTATAAGATTTTTCTTATGCCAACGTCGTATTCTAACAGCCCATACTCCGCGCGTTTCTGATCAAATTACGAACAGCTTGTTTTTATGTTTCCTGTTTGTTATGTGAAGACGTCATCTCCAAGAGTCTCACGAAGGAAATAACGGTGCGCCATTATTACCTAACGAGATTTTCTCTCTCGTCATTAGACTCTGATTACTTCTCACTCGCAGCATTGCGAGCTCAAATTATTTAGAGTAGAATAATAAGATCTGCCGTACGTCTTTGTCCGGACTTGATGCTGTGATTGCATTCTAACGTTGAAGCTAAGTATACCTTCTGATTATTTTAGGTTACTGATTAGAAATAATGTATTTGAAACGGAATGGCAATAAGATTGAGGCGTTGCATTTTTTCTAACGACTTTCTCTATGAAAATGGGAATCTCGTTTATTAATAATATGTCGGTCATAATAAAAAAATGCCATCAAACGAGCTAAATTGCTTACTCAATAAAAAATACTAGTGCTTCTTGAGATATTGAAATTTTTATCAATGTAACTTCTCATTGACAAATAAATTGTGATTAACATACAGATTTGAAGGTTTTCAATAAGGATAAATGATCGGGTGGTTTTATTTCGATGAAAAACACTTGAGTGTATAATATTAAGCGATAATTTATTGATGGAACGTACAAATTATCGAATGATGCTCGATTCTGAAGTTGGGACATCACTCCATCGAGATCGGTATAACAAATTGTTAGACTGAATGAAGTACATCGAAATAAAGACAGATGAAAAAACAGATTGAAAAAAACTGCATGATTGTATGATTTTCTGGCGAATGTCTTGGTGGAAGTAAACTATCGTAGGTTTTTCTCTCCTATCTGGAATCTTTGGATATTAATATCATACGATTAATGGCCGTTCAAAATAACCAGCGTTATTCAATACTCTTCACCATCATCAAATAACCATCAAAGAAATCTTGGTATGCTGCAAGTCAAATCAGTTCTGAATTCACGAGATTTACGTATTTCCATACCTAATAAAGTCCCACCAGGTGTGGAGCTAGCCAAAATAAACGTGGAATTAATCAAGACAGATGTATAAGCCGCTTCGCTCACGCATCCGTTTGTTTTTGTCCGAGCGCACCGTTGCCGAGTATTACTTTTTTTCTTCTTTCTCTCTCTCTCTCTCTCTCTCTCTCTCTCTCTCTCTCTCTCTCTCCTTCTTTTTCCATACTTCCCTTTCCCTTTCTCCGGTAGGATTGGATTGGTAGGATTATTTCCATAACCAGAATAGGGAAAAATCTCAGCGGCGCGGATCAAACCCCAGGGCGAAAGCTCGCACGCAGTAGAACAGAGCAAAACAACGTATCGATTGCGTATATACGTATATATGCGTGTACGTATATACACGCGGGGAAGCAATTGGTTTATCCACGAGGTGCATGCGGTGCTATATAGAGAGAGTAGCATACAGGACTGGGAAGAGCGCGGCGGCTGTAATATTCCGCGTCTAACAAGCTGCGGTGCGGCGCTGTACTCCGGGAGATGTGGGGCGCGGCAAGCCGAAACAAGTTCGCCCGGGCCGTCCTTTGTATCTAACAGCCTGGCGGAGCTCGACACCTATATTTGTAAGGCAGTTTTACGACGCGGCCCTCTTTTGCCCCGCGTGCTCGCGCTTACGCGCGCCGCGAGCCTCCCAACAACCCACTCGAACGCGCGGAGCCCCTTAAAAATCCGTGTCTTCGGCCCGTCCTTCGCTTTTCGCGTTTCCCTCCGCTCCAACCACGCCCACCTGTTTTCTCCCGGCACAAAGAACCGCCGCGGGAAATAAAGAAGAGAGCGGGAGAGAGAGAGAGAGAGGTAGGCAACGCGCGGATACTCGGAGTAGTCGCGCTCATGTCTTTCGGCAACTTTATTACTTTTGTAATTCCAAAGAACACAGCCCCGAATATAAGCGCGGCAGATATTAAATTTGGATTTTTACGGGCGGCCGCGGTAAGTGTTCCGTCTTGAGGCTAATTCAACGAGTTCATTCCCGTCGCTTGTCTTATTTGCATAAACATTTGTCGGGCCACGTTGGTGGGCGTAGGTCAGTGGTTGCCAGCCGTTTCATGGAATATAATCGCTTATTTTATCTTTCTTATATGCACCGGCAAACCGAGCTCGACGTGTATTTATACGCTTGGTCGGATTTACAACGAGCCCGGTTAAGTACCCTACAACACTCCACTGAAATTTCCACTCGAACGATCACTTCTGAATCTATATATCTTAATCCTGAAAATGGCTCGCTGCAGCAGTGATCGCCCCCGACATAAATGAATTCAGAGCAGAGCTTGTATCGCTGTGAGATCAACAGTAATCTGCTTGTTTCACAGCGCAATAAATCAAACGTGTCTCTTCAAATAAAATCAATTTGACAAAGATCTTATTCCAGAAAACTATCAACGCCCCCTGTTCCGAATCGAATAGCCGAGTGATCGGAGTCACGAACGAACTTTCATTACTTAAAACTATTCTCTTTTTCTAAAACATTCGTATTCATGCATGACAGTCACTCGAATGATTATTGAATAGTTGAATAATTCATGTCAGATAGTAAAATTAGTATTGAAACTGAAATTATCTAATAAATTCTCTAAGAATTATTAACATTCGGATCATTAATTTTCGAGCATTTGCTCGGATAGTCTTTAGTCTACAGTGTGTGAAGGAGTCCAATCTCTCCTTTACTCTTACCAATTAAATAATTAATTGATCGTGGAGAAATATATGCACCAGACAATACGTAATAAAATAATAAATCATACCAATATAAATCAGCTGCTCTGAGAAAACTTTACGTCAATAATTAGGGTGTATCTCTATGAAATTACAGTTATATCGATAACCGCGTATCCGAAAGACGTAATCTGACTATTTGCAGGTGGCGCTGAAATGACATCAGAGCACGATCATTTTTAAGATTTCTACGGTAAATTTGTAGGTAACCACGAGACCATACAGTGATTTCATCTGATCGAGATAGCTGTCAGCTGGTTCAAAACATAATACAATATCGGATTCCAGTAGCTTCATCATTGAATGAAGAACAATATGATACTGCATCATACAAAATTGTCTATAATTTCTAGCGTATGTACAAAATGTTAATCTCTTTTCTCGCTTCCCATTGGCTTAACCTATACAACTCAACTTTAGCAGACAACAAAGGCAATTCTATAAGGTCAACTGGTCTCTATCAGATTTACCATACAAGTCATCATCATATATGTATATACCCCTAATCATTGACGTAAAGTTCTCTCAGGGTAGCCAATTCGAGCACTGTTTCCTCCAAAAAAAATTAGGATTCACAAGTCTACGATCACACAGTCTATATTAATACTGCAAATTTCACCTCTTTCTCAGTGTTTACATGGTAAAAATTACTAATACAAATCTCTGCCATACACGCGAAAGAATGAAATTCATCATGTCAGCTTGCAATTACGTGCTGAATAGGTACTGTATGGTTTTTGAATTATATGACCTTGTAACTGAAGTAGCTACTTACGGAAATTCACGAAAGTATATTTCTCAATGAATATACAGTCTCGGAATAAATCTTTTGCGATCGACAGATATACGGTAAGTCTGAGTCCCTCGTGACTTCATAATCTCCAGCTTTTTCATATCCTATAGCGACAGGGATAGTGAATTCATGCTGAGCTGTATCTTCCGTAATTTTCGTTAAATCCCTTACGTGCCAATAATTTTTGGTAGCTTAACAAGAATCATCAAATACGATCTTTCTTGCAATTTCCCTGTTGGCGAGACTTGTTGAGTCTCCTATATGCTTAGCTTAAGCCGAAAATTTCGGTATTTACCGGAGCACAAACTGAAGTCTTACACCGTTTTACGCTATGTTGATGAACTAGCTCGCTGAAGTCATAATGCTGTTTATTCGCAAACGCAACGTTTAGAGGACTTTGTTGACTTTCCCCTCCACGTTGAACAGTTTTACGGAAACTTCCCTCTTACTCCAAGTGAAATCCAAAAATAGCCTGTTCTCATTCTATAGAAGAAATTTAATTTCGCGAAACAAACCCGAGTCCCAAGCTTTCGAGTTTGAAATCATATTCTTACAAGTTTTTTCAAGTGGATCACTTAGTAAGCTACGTTTAATTACACGGCCTTAGATGATATGCTCAAAGTACCACTGTATAAATACCGCTTTCGAGAGATAAGAAACTTTATTAGTAAGGAGCGATAGCGAGAGAATGCTCGCATTTTCTATGCTTAACTGATTGAAACTTGTAGGGCGGGGCACAGCTAGGAGAACACACAGCTATATCCCCAGCAGCCAAGGACGTACCATAATTTTCGCTACATTCAATCTCGCGGCCATTTCAAAAGTCGAACCGCATCAATGGCATTTTCATCCGGAAAAATATTGATTGCACATTGTCCATCGTATGGCCTGAACGATCCTGATTGCGACAGACGGCATTACTCACTTATCCGGGCACGATGAAAAAAAATGGGAGTAGCAATATGAGCGTGGGTAATCTATTGAAGTTTGGCGCGCCTATCAATCAGCGTAAAACGACCAATAAACAGTTGTGCGTTGGCCAACAAGCCATTCGGACGGGGCAATAAATAAAATTGACGATCATAGTCGCGAGCCATTGGCGAGTTTTCGCAAATATCATCGCTCTTTCGGAATCACCTGACAAAGTGAGGTGAACGGCCGGCGCGGCCGCACTTTGATTAAATTCATAATGCCCCGGTCGTCCGCAGTTGCATATCCGCTGCGCTTATACATCCGGCCGTGAGCGAGCGGGCGCGCGTGTGTGTGCGTGTACGTTAGTTCGTGCTCCATCATATTCGCACGGCGAAGCAGCCCCGGGGTGGTCTTGGTTGTAGCAGCGAAATCCACTTGCGCGTCTGTATGTTGCCGCGCGCGGCGCGCGGCGGAGGTGGTAGCGAGGCAGCCATAGCTCGGGCTTCTGGTCTCGCTAGCTTCTCCCCATTATGCCCTAACAGCATAATAATCTGTATATCCCGCGATATGGTTTCCAATTTCGGGCGTTGATGGGGGGCCGCACACCTAAGCCAGCCCAAGCGACGTGCGCGCCTCTGAGAATTATGATTTTCACCCGCGAGCTTCCACGATGGAACTGCGATTTCCTCCTGCGGTTGC
Organism: Aphelinus atriplicis; assembly: GCA_020882685.1. NCBI lineage: Eukaryota > Metazoa > Arthropoda > Insecta > Hymenoptera > Aphelinidae > Aphelinus > Aphelinus atriplicis. The sequence goes on along the minus strand of CM037074.1, from coordinate 13,661,653 downwards.
CCTCCTGTTTTCCCATTTAATTTCGCGTTTCGACTGCCTACCGCGCTTCTACTACTTTTCCCTCCTCGCACGGTCATTTCTTCCGATCGTCTCAATCTTTCTTGAGACCAATCAAACTGTTGTCCAAACTTGAACCGCGTGTTACTTAGAATCTTCTTGAACGGAGTGAAGAGCGTGTAAATTAAAGATTGGATGAAACGATTTTTAAATTTAGAAATTTAAATATATTCTTTTCCGATAAAAAATGAATATAACTATTTATTGAATCCATCTAACGGTTTTCGCAACAGAAAATATTTGACTATGGAATATTCGTGATTCATATTTCAAAAGGAACAGAATATAAAAACTTGACGCTCGAAATAGGATACGAATTTGATACGTAACATATTCATAGCATGTTCGTTCAGGATATGATATGGTTTTAATTGAGGAACGCTCCATCAAAGAGAAGCGTCAATAGCAGAAGAGATATATCCGCGCATGCTTTTGCAGAATATATTGTAAACATAATCAAACTTTGAAGAGTAAAGACGTTTCACGAATGTTTCGTTTTGAAAACAAATGGATTTTTTGATTCAACGGCTGAGTGAATTCGATGAAATTCCGCACTGCCAGTGTATTTGCACAAAGATTTTTCTTCAATTTTCCATCAGAATACTCAAATAAATGTTGATGAATTTTGTCAATGAAAGAATCAACTCTGTCAATTGATGAAATTCTTATGATTTGATGAGATGAGACTAAATCTTACATCGCTAAGGTAATGAACAATAATACCGAGTAACTAGTGTGAATTTGGTTATTTTAGTGTGAATGGGGGATTCGCTCTCTTCGTTCAGGACAATTATACAAGTGTAAAATCATCAGTCACTAGATTTCATTGTAAAATCTCTCACCAGGAGATGTTGCCAACTGCAGGTGGGCAATCAAGATGAAACTTCGGAAGATGATTTTAGACTGCTCCAATAAGTTATAGATAAAGCTATTCCGTTCAACGTTTCGTTTTCCGGAAGATATTCATGAATTATTATTGAATTCCTGTACCAACAGTATATATCTATATTTCTTGGCATCTATACATAAATATACAGATACACTGTAAGAGCATAAAATCGAAAATTATTCACAGAATTTCTTTCGTAGTCCAAATATGTTCCTATTTTCCTCTTTCAACAAATATGATTCATTTTTTCTTTGCCAACAGTAACTATTGTCATCGCGAGTCTATGCAAGTAGTGCAGATCTTTTATCTAATATCTAGAAAATATAAATATGCCAGACTAAGTATACACGTTTCGTTTATATATGATAGAGACTTTATAATCTTTGCCTCATTGTAAACACTTATTTTCATGTAATATTCGTACTATATCCGTTTTCATCTACGTGAATTGTATTTTCAAAACGGCTCAAAATTTACTATCTAAATAGAACATTTTTCTCGAGATCTCGAACCATGGGTCTCGAGAATACCGTGCAAGGCATTCCTGTCAAGAGGAGTTTTGTCTTGTCAAAGACATTTCTTTTAAAATCTCGTCTTGGTCTCGTCTAGATTTTCAAGATGAGACCAAGACGAGACGAGAAATTCGTTTCGTCTCGCGGAAGCCCTGTGAGCAAAAATGAGAATAAGCCAAGTTAGATAGAAATACGATGAAAAGAATATGAGTTACAATTTGTTTCATGCATTTACACACGACGCATACATACACATATACTTACATACACGCACACACACACATACTCACACTCATTACCTTTGCTCAGGATGCCATGATGTGTGTACAGCTTCATGTCATGTTATAAACCCCGTCTACACGTCTTTTTTGTAAAACCTTTTTTCAAAATCATGACAAAGCTTTCTTTAGGAGGAAGTAAAAATCTGAATGGGACAGTCACACAGTGGAGAGAATTTTTTCCCCAGTTGAATCTCGAAATAAAGTCTACAGAGAGCACATGAAATAAATGTAATAAATGTGTCGTACTCGTAAATGGAAAGCGTTCTCTCCGTGTTTTTTTCTTCGTGTATAATTTGAATTAAAGTAGGTTTTACGATCATTAGAGTCACTTGTAGTCCTCGCAGTAATGAGAGGATTTCCCATGTCCAGTAATTTATCCGGAATATGAATAATTCCATCCCTAAACCGACTGAAAGTCCGAAAGAAAAATGAATGAATTTAATCGAGAGGGGAAATGTATTATTTTGTCTTGCGCGAGAATTTCCGAAGAATATCAGGTGGATAGCCCCGCATCTCACCTCTCGCAACTCATGTTCTTGCTAATGGGCTTCCGATCTTTACGGATCGAGAGCAAGGTAGAGGCGGCATTAAACGTTATTCCGGCCACGTCATCGTTCCCTTGCGTATCGTTCGCCGAAGGAGGGAAGATCGCCTCGCGCAGCCCAATCTTTTCCCGACTCGTGGCTCACGGGATCGTTTTCAGGAAACAACTTTACCTTTTTTTGTGTTCGCGCGCGCGAGTGCGTTCGAGCGATGGTTTGAAAGCCGCAGCAGTGCTCTAGATCATCGACGCAATGCAGAACTTCCTCTTCGCTATCATCCTTCGCCGGGATAAATGGCCAACTAAAAATTACAACTCGCTATGCACCTGCGGCGAAAATTCAGATCCGTCGCCGCGGCTCGCCGGAAGTGCTGATAGCGTCGACTACATAGATATTGTTTTATGCTTTTGAAATCTCAGCTGGACGGCTAGTGGCCTCACTCGGATGACTATTTCAAATGAACGCCAGCCGGAATCCCAATTTACTTTCATTTGACCGCGGCAGCGAATATCTAATCAACACTGATCCCGATCCGAGCCAGTTTCCATAATTTGAAATGAGCATCAGCGCTATATACGGGCTCGACAAACAAAACAGCGGCGCCAAATCACGCGTAATCATTAACCGCAGTCAATGAGAGCTCATTCCAACTGTATAAGCTGCAACAGCCTGCAAAGCTTGTGTCCATACACGCTCGACTACACAGGATGCGAGCGCGCGCGTATAGCAGAGCGGGGCGGGGGCGAGAGATTCACCGGATTTTACGCTGGCTCGTTTGATCCATAATGCAGTAGCGATGCTATCTTGTCAGTTTCATTTTTCCTCCCTCCCTCCCTCGCTCTTTCTCACTCTGCTAACTGCGCGCAACCCGGTCGGCCGCGGGTGCGAGCTTAGCACACAATACCCACGAGTTCCACCCCCCCACTAACCCACATAGCCCGGGGTTTCCACTTTTTCGGCCGCTCTCCGCGCCGAAGATAATCCTTTGCCACGTCCAAAGTGTCAAAGGGCATCCGCCGATAAATAATTACCGGCCGTAAATATTGCAAGCCGCAAGCCTTCGGGTGTAGCGCGATGTGTCCCGAATTCCCGGCGCCGGCCACCAAAGGCTTAGGCAGCCGCGTCTAAGCCTCGTAATTTCGAGGGCCCGTATATATACGGGCACCTCGGCCAAAGAAAACCTGCCCCACGGCGCCGCCGCCGCCGCCGCCACTACCGCCACCTCCGTCCGCTCGATCCACCTAAACCAATTCGGCACGGGAGCCGAAGAATTTGCCAGAACTGCGGCCCTGCACAGCTGATATACCTTTGTGATCCGCCTTTGTGATCGCTACACAGGCACCGGTTCAATCCGATTAAGATACCTACTCGGTGCCGAGCTGTTTCATTGATCAGAAGGGCTACGACGCTGTTGTTAGTCCGCCCAGTTGTTTTGACACTGACGCCCAGATTTGTGGATTCATTCATTCGTTTTTTGCATCCAAACAATGAATGTCTTGATTATTTTGGTTGGGATTGCACGTTCAGGTTGGAGTATAATACTTTTGATGGGATGAATTGGCAGATTTTTTAACGAGGCCTTTTTATCGTGGGCAACGTGGAGGGTCGTCGAAAATTATCATCCCAACCACCGGAACGGTATGTAAGCTCATCTGCTCTGTCGTAGCAAGTTTATAACATTATCTAATTAACGTGCTGTTGACATTAGTCTCTTTGATCCCCATGAGATCGAATTCGAAGGAGGATAACTCATTACCCAATGAACACAATAGCATATTGACGTTTATATTTGGCATTCTGATCATGAGCATCGATAACCGAATAATATTATACATTCCAAACTGTATGGTTCTGATATATGATTAGATACAAGAGAAGTTCATTGTAGGAGTGGTCCAACATTATCCGGGATGATTCCAGGATAATGATGGATTTTTATGGACTGAGTTATGGTGGCTGTTAGTCTGGGACGCAATGATTCTGCGTCTTGCATCCTTCGATAAAAAACACCAATCTTGGAATAATTAGACAATGTTCTCATAACCCAGTTCAACTGTTTCGTTGGAAAAGCACGGTTTTCTGCGTAAAGTAGTGAATCTCAAGAAACAAGATTGTAATGGGCACACTTGTGTTCGCATACGTGTATATTAGAGTTCCCAGGGCATAGCTCTCGATTGGTTTACCTACGTGCTGTGGTCTCGTTGAATTACGGTCCGAACGAGTATACCGTATCGGCAGCAGTAAAAGAATTTGCGGTAGATGTTACAGGACTCCATGGAGATTGAGACGTTTGGGAATATATACTGCACGATTGTCTGTGTCAATCCTATCTCCGGTACAATTAACTTTCCGTGATTCGAAATAGATGATTACACAATTTTTAAGTCAAAGTCTACGATTTACGGCTCTGATGATCACCCGGCGATTTACGTTGAAAACTGTTTGTCACATCTTCAGACTATGTGAGATTGTTACATTTTGTTACTATCTATTTATTGTAGTGAGATCCACAAAAATAGAAAAATCTATTCTGTTTTTCTTATAACTACCTATAAATATTAATATCTACCATACGTGCATATATTTTGATTTGATAATGTTCGCAGAATTATCGTCAAAACTTGTGAAGAATCTACTTTTCTGGAAGTGTTAAAAACATTACTCTGTTCTAGGCTCGTTGCTGTCAATAATTGTAGTTATTACATTTGTTTTATTGAAAGTCAGTTTTGCTTTCAATATTATGTATTTTCAAATACTTACTTTCTTTTCGATCTTTTTCATGTTCTTTCTTCCTAAATTTACGGTGTTTGAATTTCTACGCCAACGCTTTGATTTATTTTCGGATCAATTCTTTGAATCACGAGACATGTGGGATCTCCATTGATTCAGACTACATGCACAGGTTATTTGCAACTTCCCGGACCCTTCTCTGTCTTCTCCCGTACGTATAATGTAACGGAAAAGGGAAACTACGTCGTTGTCCATGTAGATAGACGATGAGCGTTTTGCTGCATAAGATTGGAAAAAAAATGCAAGATGGTGATCTGTCTACTTCTCTTCTCGGATGTAATCGACTCAACTCTCATTGGCTAGTGGAGGCAATTGGTCGCTACGTGAACGTACCTTTCATTTAAATTCATTGAAATAGAGTTATTTTTGACCTTCAAGTCATCCCTCAGTCATAATTATGAGTAAAGCCTCAACGAGTTGATTCTAATCATTTTTATACGATAACATTTTCCCGGGAAAAGCCATCATTTTGATAATTCAAGAAACGACTCTATCTACCTCCTGTCGAACAGGGATAGTTTTCCAACGTAGTTCAGATTTTAACATATGTATATACGGATCAGTGAATGTATTCAACAAAGCTCTTGGAATGTAAAGTAAGAATTATGTACATTTATCCTTCAGTAATGCATGAGTATGCATTCAATCATTCATTGCAAACATTAATGTGAACAACACACATCATTCAATATAATATATTCGATGAATGTATGAATAACATATCCATAATATATGAATATTTTTATCAAAGTCTTTACAGCTCTATTGTGATAGGCATGGCCGATTTAGTTCCTTTGTTTGATAGTCACGGGATAGTATGAAAAACTTTTTGCTTTCAAGTAAATACTATACATGAACAGTAATTTATGGACCTAAGAGAGGGTTTATATTTCATGTACAAGTTTTAAAGGTATCGAAGTATGTACATACGTTACGCCTTGATAGGTCATGAACTGAGCCAAACTGGCTCAAACGTGTTTCATTGATAGAGTAGTCAATCAGGATGAGGGATTTTGGTGTCAAGCAATTTTTTTTATAATCTTTGCAATGTTTAGCACAACTCTTGTTTTCGTGATTCTCATCATTTTCATATCCAGGCCCCCAAATTTGGGAAAAAGATCAGATTTTGAGTGCATGTATAACTTTTACATACATGCATATAAAAATCTGGAAAAAATGTTGAGTGTTTTGATAACGGATATCAACGAATTTGTCTACATAGCTACACAGAAATTTGACTGTATCCACTTATACAATGTTCGATTCACAGTGTACTTATATAGATTTGTTGAGACTACACGGGCAGCCAACAATAATCTAAGAAAATTTATGATGAATGGTCGGCCAAAGATTTTGAAACATATCGAATGGAACTCAAAAGAAAGATTGTTCGAGTTCAAGTTAGGAAAAATGATGCAGTTACCTGTTGTTCTCGTTTTGACCGAATATTCTTCTATAAACTCGATCGTAACTTTACAAGAAAAAAATTCGAAATAACTTGGGAAATTAAAACTGTTATCTACCGAAAGTTAAAAATATAATATTCAAGTGCTGTAAAACAGCTGTGACCCGAATTCCGTCACCTTACCTTGGAATATTCAATAAACATGTGGATTTCCTCTCTCTGATTTTCTTTCTTCTCCATCTACATCAAGCTGATACTGTTGGAAATGATATAAATATAATCTATTATATCATAGAATGTTCAATTTCAATTAATCTTCGGTCCATTAATATTTTATATGGGGTAAGATAAGCAATCGGTAGTATCGGTTATAACAATGGTTTCTGATAGTTCTTGAGCTAGCCTTTAAGATGTCGTTCGCAAAGTTTTGAAATTCCAATTTTACAATGATCAAATTCGCGCACGTACATAATATTCATTCATCTTAGGAGTCATGTTAGTGACATAAATTCATTGATACATCTCGCCAATTTCGTGCAGCGTTTCGACGCCTCTTCCTTCCCAGTTACACTTGGTGACTCTTCTAATCTCACACACTGTTCAACATCCATTGTAATTCCGTCCCAGCAAGCTTCCCAATCGGCGAATGCATAAAAAACCGAAAATCCGCTTGGGTCGATCGGTGCTGCGGGCTAATTTCCGAGGTGTGCGCGCGCGCCGCACATGCACTGATCTAACGGAGCGTCTGGGCTGTGGAGAAAACGATCGGGTCACGCCACTGCGATAATGGCGCTATTATATCGCGAGGGCGAGCGGGCCAGCACGTGCGCGCGCCTCGGAGAATCGGCCGCGAGAAACGCTTTTTCCCGGACCCCCCGCGAAGTAATAACCGCGAGCCGCTTAATCGGCTTTCGATCGCGGCCACCGATCTTGATTCAGTCATTCGTGCCACCTCATTCTTCATGTGTATATATGCACGTGTTTAAATATATACATACATATAAGTATCTAACACAAAGAGGAGGCCGCGCGCGCTTTGTGAGACTTGCTATTCTCTGCTGCACGAGAGGCATGTTGCGCCATCATTTCCTGGTCCGTTGCTGATAGGCCAGCTCTTCCCAGGCATATTGCTGGGATGATTTCACAAAAACGCGTAATAACGTCTGTATGGCTCAGAGACAATTCAATTCACGAACGATTTCCTCAATTTACGTATAGTCACTTTATTACTATTCAAACAAAATTCAGAAAATCGTCAGTAGAAGAAATTAGAAATACAAAACAATATTCAATTCAAGGGAATCCAAATGTTGCAATTTGAATGGATGTACATAGCTGAGAGAGCTTCAGCTGAATCAGAAACTGAATTCGAGAGCAGAAAAAGAACTGAACTTGGGTTGGGACCTTTCTTCCGCATAATCAGAGTCCTTCGGAGAGAGTTGTCAACCGCCTCGTTATATATTTTTCTGAGTAAAATAAACACATTTTTGAATATGTATAAATTGTCGATCTTTGAGGGCCAATCCAGAAAGGATTCTATCTGGATTGGCCCTCAAAGATCGACAATTTAAACATATTTGGAATTATGGAGGGTACACAGCATAATATAAAACTCATTTTTGTGTAACACTTTTTGAAAATATGGGATTGAGATTTTTCCAGTTTGGAGTTCGTATTTACCGTGGGATCTAGTGCTAGAGATGCGACAAAGCAATAAAAAAAAATGCTACACGTGTGTATGTGTGTGGCAGTTTCGGGTTGCTCGGGAACAATCACCCTACTGCTATTATAAACACTTTTCTGCCTTTCTCTCTATCTCTCTTTCTCTCTCTCTACAAGCTAAAATCGATGTATACACAAAATAGAGCTCAACGGGATCCTACTCCATGACTCGAATAAAGGTTTTTTTAATCAATCAATCAATCTGTCCCTCCTCCGTCTACTCTTCATCGGTAAATTGATCGATGTAGTTTTTGCGAACTCGAAGTTTGCGACGACAAAAACTAGGTAGGTGCTTCGGCCGTCGTAGCGGATAAATATTATGGTTCGCAAAGACCAACCTAGCCGAAAATCATGTTGGGGCAGTATCAAATCATGTGATTGCTAAAATGGGAATCGGTAAAAATTAAATAGAACACAGAATAGCTTTTTGCATCGACTTTAAGGATGAATTGAAAGTGAAAAAACTTCGGGAATTGAAAAAAGTGGAGTAGAAATAGATAATCAAGTTCCATAACACATCCGACGGACGTATACGCCAAGGGAACATCTCTATATATTTACAATTCGGAAACAAGATGTTCTCCCCGCAGCCAAATCGTTAATTCGAAACTCGGAGAAAAAAAGATGATTGCCACGCACGAGTTATACACATTTCTCTTTCATCCTTCTATTCCGAGCTCGTAAACAACACCGTAACAGGAGCTCCGAGCAGCAATTTCGAATCCACCCAACGCTGGATGTGCGCGTAATTTCTCAGATATTCCTCCCGATAAGCCGTAAATGTGTGCGCGCGCTCGCGGTATGCATACGCGTATATATATACATATATCCTCGGCGAGGCGTGAGCGCGCGCGCGGCCCTGTAGTTTTTTTCCCCCTATCCGGAGCCGATGCAGTTTTATCACCTTGTTCTCGACTTTTTGCTTAATCAATTTGGATAAATCGTCGTTGCGTAATAATCATCGCGTCTTCGGCGCTCCGATAATTACAGATACGCTCGGGCCCCGGACTGCGTAAGTCAGCCTCATGAAAGGCCCCGCTGCTCGCCGTCGGGGTATGTAATTATATACTCGCCACCTCGAGCTTGCTCGCTCCGGGCACACGCACCGATAAAAACAACGCGCGCGAGTTCACGATATCTGGATGATGATGCAGCGAAGAGGGAGCGAGGGACGAGCTCGGGAGGGGTTGGCGGAGGGGAAAAAGCGAGGAACAGGTTTTTTCGACGAGATCCCGGGTAAAATCTCGCCGAGGGCTGGGGATGTAAGGTCGCGCGGGGCGTCGTAAATCAAGCGCTCCGGAATTTATCGGCTCGCGCTTCGACAAGCATCATCACTCATGTGCCACTTTGCGGCTATGCGCGGTGCCCCCTCGTGGGCCGGCCGTACGTGTAGCCGGTCTGCGCGCGAGATATCTGCATGGTGAATCAATCAAACGCAGGGCGCGCGCGTTTCGTCACGATTCGCCAAGATGCGCCGGCTCTCGTCAGCTCGCAACTAATCGAGAGAGGAGCCGCGCGCGCGCGAGATACGGGCCTAGATTTCACGCGCACGCCGCGCCTTTTTGTGCGGGTTTTATTGCAGCGCGCGAGCGCCGCGGATATCCTAACCGGCATCGCTGCACCGTCGATGGATCGCCCTGCTTGCGTATGCGGATGTTTCGATTAAATTCTGGACACGATTGCTCACTGGCGTCCGCGCGGAGAGTAGCCCTTTTTCCCCGTTGGAGACGGAAAATAGTATATATATGAGCAACTCGCTCAACAAGGCTGTTTCGGTACGTGTGCCAACTTACGATCCCAGCGCAGCAAAGGGCCGGTAAGGTTTTTGCATGTTGCATTGTAAAAATAAGTCGGAATATTATTACGGAAACTCGAAGGCACTCCAAGCTTTTACATGGGAATTCCTTACAAGGTAAGTAGTCAACAATGGCACGAATTTTATTTCGGAGATTTTAGTAACAAACTAGAATTACATGCATCCCAAATGGAAAACATCTCGCTGAACCTCATCTGCGTTTCACATAGAGCAAAAGACAGTTTCGACCTTGCGGCAAGCAACATCTAAGTATTGGCTATATTATCAAAACTTAAATTTCTGTATACACTTGAAACCTGAGGGTTTCTGTGATATTTTGTCTTACTTTTTCAATGGAATAAGCTGATTAAAACATTAATCCATCTGAAGAAGTTTGAAAATATTTTTTAATCTAACCATTTCTTCTTGAATTTAACATAATATTATAATAATGCTATGCACCTGGACCAACATACTAACGCAGCTGATGGTATACGTAAGCCCGCGGCGTAAGTACGCTACTCAGTGTACGCTATAATTATAGTATGATCTTGACTGCAAGTGCAAGCTGTCGTTTCCACTTCCTCACGTCAAAATGTGATTCTAATAAGTTTGATACTAGTGAAAATTGATTGTTTCTGATCGTCGGTTTTTTTTTATCTACTGTATTATACAATTGTATTAAGAGTCTAAATTCATTTGTTTTCATATTTCATTGACCATCGAAAATCGTTTTTCCAATGATTTCCATCAATCGAGGGTGTTCTTGACATGTTATACCAAGCCTTTCCACGGAAATATAATATGAATTCAACAGAGTATTCATTCATTGGATAATTATTTCAAATTATTCCGTATAAATCACGATCGGTTTTATAATTTTCTGCCACTAATTGTAAAAGACACTTGCTGTATGATATACGTTCACGAAAAATACGCCCACGCGTGGTTCGTTTTTATTACAAAAATGATGAAAACGTTGAGGCTGTGGCGCGAACATGCGCAAAGGGAATTCCCAACCGGGCACAACAAACGAATCAGGCGACATTACGCATGATCAATCTGATGTTGAATACTGGAAACTCGATGCCAAAAGGAAGGAAGGACTACAGGGCAGTAGGATATACGACCCACAATGGAGTCATTCGATCGAGATCCAATTTCTGTAATAAAAGTAGTAGTTGACCCAGAGTATTCGGAGTGTCTCAGTCATTAGTGCCACGTACTCTGGATGATGACGGGCAAAAGCCATCTCATTCAAAACGTGATCCTAATCGCTCGCCCACTCCGTTGTCTTTCTATTTGTCGCTCATTGACCTGCAGTGTGGAAAAAGGTTCGATGGTCAATCAATCCACTCATAAAATTGATGTCGCGTATCGATGTAGATGAACCGAATCGCTATCTGCACTGTCAGAATATTTCTAGAATGAAGATGTGTGGAAAGTTAGAGGTTCACGATACAACATATTTTCTCATTTCACTTCATTACCAAAATTTGCAGTTTGACACCGTGATGATATAGATCTTGAATAATAATATGAAAATAATATCGTTGATTCCATATTATAGAGATGATTTTCGACGATGTATGATCCTCTGCCATCACCAAGGTTAATTAAAGGCTTGTCCTGTTCCAACAATAACATATTGTCATAGCTAACACCAGTTTGTGAGAACATTGTTAGCTTTGTTCTTAATGAGGTAACGAACATTGTAACAGGAACCAGAATTAGATTAAGAAAGCTATTGTTGGATAAGCAAACACAGCGTGATATGCATTGCGAATCCAGTTAAAGTAGTTAGTATTTTCATTAGATTTACAAAATTTGGCCACTGTTATTTTCACGTTTGCCGTTTCATTTATGCATGAATGTTAAACGAGCCCGATATGAGAAAAGTAGATATGAGAAGAGTAAGCTCAGAGGATCATGGGGTAGAGGTAAAATGAATAAACACTCTTACTTATAAACATTCTGAGTACATTATATATATAGATATATAATCATTTTCACATTCGAGGCATATAACATCGTGGAAATATAATTCGTTGATTATGAATACTTTTCTTTCTATACCGAGAGCCAACCACAACCATCACTATCGAGAAAATTTGCTCCCTGAATTAATACCCGGAATTTCGTACCCCGAATTTCATACCGGCCTAAACTCAATAGCTATATGTGATGACGGATGAGGTAGCGGGTATTTTCATTCCTACTCCCCCTCCCCCGCCACCTCTTCCAATTTTCAAATTTCGTTCCCTCATATTCAGTTTCCCAATTTATCAGGGTAAAATTCCAAAGTCATGTTTTGGATGACAACTCACCCCAGTCCTCGATCACGAATATCTGGCTATGCCTCCGCTGGCAGAGAGACACGTGTATTGTAAATAAAGCTCGAGAAACGCGTAAAGATGAATATAAAACACTGGATTCACCATGTACCGGATATCGGAAACACTATAGCTATTTGATTCCACCTGATTAGTGACTGGGTATTGTCTAAATTCGCAATTAGTGCTGGCGCAAGACGAGCTTATTACCCCTGGCAGACAGGCAGTGCCGTTGATATTTGCAATCTCCAAGTGGGTATAAGCATCGCGAGCGCGCATTATCCTCGTCGAAGGAATTAGGCGTGCGCTAATACGGAACAAAGATTAATAAAGTTGGGTGCAGCCTCGTGCATAGTACTTGGGGGTCGCGTGCGCGCACGTTCCTGCCAGAGAGAGGGAGAGAGAGAGAGACCTCGGTGCAATCTCTCGCGTCCTCGAGCTCTGAAACTGCGCGTATCAGTAGCAGGCGTATGAAACCGCCACTTTGCAACTAAAACGGGAGTGGTTCGTTCAAGGGTTAGCAGAGAGAGACAGAGAGAGAGAGAGAGAGAGAGAGAGAGAGAGAGAGAGAGGGAGAACGAGAGAAAGAGAGAGATAGAGAAGAAGAGAGAGAGAGAGAGAGAGAGAGAGTGACTTCGTCGCATGGCTGTGCTCCGAGTTAGTTTAGCGAGCTCTCAACCAGCCCTTATTCCAACCGGCACCGTATCGACGCGGCGGTCTAAGCACTGCTCGCTAGCAGCGAAGAAACTGATAGGCCCGTGGAATAACAAATATCCGTGAAATGCGACTATCGCGCGCCCGTCGTAGTTGCGCCTCTGGGTGAATGAGAACGGCGCTGATAATTTTGAGAGAGGGGACGGGGGAGGGTCACGCCCGTGCACAGCTTGTGTCGAGGCTCCATTATTCCTCAATAGCCTCTCCGCGACTTTTTGCTCGCTCGGACTCGGCTCTTCGATTCGAATTTATTATGTCACCCGCCTACGTTGTTTCGTTTTGTTACGCGAACTGAAGAGTCGAGAGCAACACTTTTTTCAGCTTTGCATTAGTTTCAAGTACTTCATGTGTCGCTACCATGTAATAGGAATCGAAAACTACGACACTATCGGCTTGGCCAAAACTTTTAGCCCAGCTGTCAGAAAGCGGGATGAATTTTCAACTTCACGTGATCCAATGCAAATTATTCGATTTGATAATTTTCTTGAGAAAGAAGAGCTCGAGGAGAGATTTTGAAGGTTATTCATTGAAATTTTTCCACGCACTATTTTTGTGTTGATTGAATAGAATTCAGGAGAATGCTAGAGTAATATTTTGTTTGAATATTGTTAATCTACTTATATATTCACGATATCTCTATAGGATAATCACGACATACCGGGGTAGTCTGTTTACGTATAGTTAAGATAACATAGTGTTATTTATAAACTAATCAACGTCGTAGTATTTGCTCCAAGACTTGAACCTTCCGGAAAAGCGAAAGCTTCGTGACGGTGCCGAATAGATTTTTTCGTTTAATTTTGAGCACTTGCGTTACATAAATAACTTCTACGAACAATTTTTCTATACCAAGTGAATTCATACTCAAAACGAAAAGTTGATCATTAAACCTTAGTTTTCTACACTCGTGGTGAAAAATACTGTTCGATACTAGATCAAAAGACGATTTCTAGGCACGTGTGATTACCAGCCTCGCTTTGCTCGGGCGGCAAACTTCCCACGTGCCTAGAATTCGTCTTTTGATCTAGTATCGAAATGTACTATTCCCAAATATATATTAGCTTATGCATTGACGAAAATAATTCATCAAAATAGAATGAATAGGGAAGTTGCATGTGAGAGGATAAAATTGAATTGATATAAAAATAAGAAATATAAGTTAAAAGAAACCTGTAGCAGTTTAAAGTAGATTTTTAAAAAATATATTAGCTTAGAAAAAAATTATTAAAAATATGAAAAAATTTGGACCCCGTTCAAATCGATGTCACGTGATTGTGACGTAAGCGATTCACCCTTTAGGAGAGAATGTTCGCTCAGCGTAATATGACGGTTACTCGCTGTTATGACCCTAATACACCATAGATTGACTGAAGCTATTTATGTACGAATGTACTGGTAGAATCGGCAGAACAGTCTGTTTTGATGAACTTAACCTCCGGCTTACTTCCTTTACTACGTTTATTTTCACTCATTTTTGCCGAGTTTTCGCTCATTCATCAATCATAATTTATTAACAATACATACTGTTGGATTTCTTCAGCTATCGCTTGTGCCAGTGGTTCTGTGGTGACATTTAAAGCCAAGTGAGGAACCACAGTATCTTTCATTACTTTTGGACTTCCCATCATTTTCCATTGCATATAATTTTCCATGTCATTTTTCAACTGACAAAAAAAATCAAATAATTCAAATGTTGGGATGATCACTCATTTTTCTGATGTTTTGCAATAAATACTTCAAGATAAATTCCATAAATATACGAACTTACATCAAAATGATCTTCACAGCAGAAACTCACTTTCCTCAATTTCTCTTTTTGATAACCCACAGCTTCACACCATAATTTTCTTTTTCTAGTATTTGCAGGTACTTGTATAAATACTTTAGTTGGAGCTGTTATTACAGTATTTTTACACCCAGGTACGAAACAAAACTTGTAGACATTGAAATTTGACTCAATTTCCTTCTGAGTCATTTTTAATTACTACTCAGTAAATTTAAATCAAATTTAAACACTAACTGGAGGAGTAATGAAATCAAATCAATCAACCGTTGGATTGACATTAAATCTCTATCCTGTGGATAGAAGGTTTATTCGATTCGTTTTTGGACATCATACTGTTTCGAGGGTGAATCGGTGACGTAAGAGTCACGTGACATCGATTTAAACGGTGGTCCGGAATAATTGATTATAAAATCGGTCTTAATTATAAAATAACTAAGGGTCGAAAAAAAAACTGTCTTGTAATATTGATTCTTTTAGGTTATACAATCGATTAAAATTAAAATTGAAATTCATGCAACTTCCCTATTAATAAAAATTACAGATGGTCCGTCATGCACATGTATAGTAGCCCATGTTCTCTGGATATGCCTGTTATACGACTCATTCAGATGAAAATTTTTAGAAGAACTGCGCAAACGAGGTTTAAAAGATCCATCGAATGTTGATCAAATTGTAATTGGACCAAATCGCAAAGCGTCGCGAAGTATGTTGAAATTCTCCCGAAAATGTAATCTTAGACTATAATTATATATATGAATCTTTGTAGATGCTTAATAGTACTAAAAGTGCTAAAAGCGTCGGTGAAGAACAAAATACAAAAAAAAATAATGAAGTAAAATCTCGAAATTCGATAATATTCATGCAATTCAAGACTGTACTACTTTTATTTCCGGGTAAAATATTATGTGTATGATCTTTCTACAAGATTAGTGAATCTCTATTGTGATAATATTTCATATACTCACTTTTCGTATTATAACAGAACTTGCTCTGAGTTTTTTATATATACAGAAAATTTTTTATAGGCATATATAAAATTGTTGATGTTTAATTTTCGTACACAATTCTCTAATTAGCCTGCATACATTAAATTTATTTAATATGGCATACTCATGGGAAACATCGGGGGGTCTTCTTATTTGAGTGAATATATAGAACCCTTAGCCGACGCGTGGTACACTGCGATTACCCATATGCTCTTGGATCTTGTCAGAAACTGTGAAGTATAAAGCCATTCTTCATATTCGAATATAAGGTAACTGTACCCAATGTGCCCCCCCCCCTAAGGGTTTTTCGCGAATTTGACTATGATAGACTTCAAATTCTGTGAACGGCATCTCAAAGCTTAGCTCAATACCTATTAGAAACCATCTTTATAATCATCATTCGACTACTTTAACTTATCGAAAATCGCAATTTAAAAAAAAACGCAAAAAGGCTAAATGCACAAAACGTGTACTCAATTTGGCACAATTTTTTAATCATTAGCTACAGCCTATATAGGCCTACAGGGACGATCCAATTGGCATTGAAATAAACTCTCAATCATGTTCCCAGTGATATTTATACAAAATTTTTAACATACAACTCAAAAATACGCGTCTAAATCATCGTAATATGTCTATACAAATATTCAATGATTTCACTCAGTCTTCCCATTTAAAAACGCGTAGAGGGGCACATTGGGTTCACTTTTTTTTGATGCGAAAAACAGCAATTTGAGTAGGATAAAAAATAATTTTAGGAAAACTGATGAGACCAATCGAAAGCTGAGATGTTTTTACACAAAAAAGAGTAATGACACTTTGAGAGATAAAAATTATTGACACCTGATTTTTGAGGTTGAGTGTGAAAAGTGAAATAAGAAAATGGTGAAAAAATCAGTAAGTGAAAGTTCAAAGTGTTGTAGGAGAGTGGTTTTAAGGGCTAAATGGGCGGGGAAGATACCGAAAATTTTCTTTTAATTCCCCCAACATAACCCAAGAGCGACTGATGCTCAGAGAGCACCGGAAATATGAAATCTGACGATTGTGCCAATTTGGGTACAGTGCCAAATTGGGTATAGTTACCTTATATTTTTCATTGTAACTATATCAATTTAAAGTGATATGGGATTGAATAAAAATAGAAACCATGACAAGTATTTCGGACAATCTATGAATTCTATCATTTTTCTCTCATGATGCAAAAAAAATTATAACATAACCGAGACTCACCGTTGTCAAACGGTTTTAAGTATTGCGCGACGTATTAAAACAATGGTTCTCTGAATGCGTTTGTATATGTGCGCGTAAAATGTTTCTAGAATCATCATGACTGTCATTATTTTGAAAGCTCCTAGGAAGAGCAACCTGAGCCCCCGTGAATTTGAAAGATGAAGTTCGCGAGTACTATTCGGAATATAATACGAAAAGTTGAAACTGAACACTAAATAAAATACACCGGCCGATATGGGATGCTCGATGTTTATAAATCAGCAACTACAATGTAGATAACTTCTATTGATCAATTGATCAGTATCATAAAAGAGTTGAAAGATATCTTACAATCTTGTTACTTATTCTGACTTCTTATTATCGCTCTTTCTATTACAAATTTGATTCAGCAACTTTGAAAATGTATAGGATAAAAGAAAACAATTTTTTCCTATACATACTTGCAACAGCAGAGATGATCAAGGACCATGATGTCAATGCCAAAATTTTGAGAAGGATCTTCATTTTTCAAGAAAAAATGTATCTTAGCTACCGTATACTTCGAGCACTGAGTATTCCTTTATTATGCGCAAATAATTCCAAACTGTCAAATATATATCAGCTTACAGAAACATAAATAACACGTATCATGAAACGTGTGCCGTATGAATCAATATTCCACTCTTTGAGTCCACTATTCGGCGAATTGTTGTTTTTTTTTTACTAACAATCGCTAAAGAAGTTTCGTGCTCAAACTCCAAATTTCGTTGCACGCAAACAATTATCAAGAAAATTTATATTAAAATAGTATGTATTATCCATCGAAGCGAAATTAGATCGTTTCGTCACGAAAAACATTGGCGACTCGAGTGCAGTGAGGATTACAATTTTGCGATGGCCGAAGTCGCCTATCGAGGTGCATATATTATACTGTTTTTCGTAACACACATACATGAAACTGATAAAGATATAACAAGCGGAGGTTACTTTGGGCCATGAAATTTGTTGGGCTAGAAATATATGATTCTCTATGTCAAAAACTGTGACTCGTATTTTGGCATTTCGTAGAATCTGTCTATTTTGTTCATGTTAGTTTTTTTGTAAATACGTTCCAATGATGTTGTTGAAATTGAAAAGTCGGAATATGAAGAAAAAGGGAAAATAACAGTATCCTTTCTCGAAGAGGCTTTATGTGAAATATGGGAGATATGTTTTTTAAAGTAAGTGCATGGCAGTTTTTAATTATTGCTTTTACGAGGACAATGCAAAAAAACTCTACGTAGAAGCTGTGTCAGTGCATAAATTTTGTAATTTCAGAACGTAAAATGTCTAGGCTGGCAGTGGTTTCGATTTCCACTACGTCGCGAAGCTTTCTGATTTTGAGAAAGCAAAGAGTATGTTATAAACTGTTTATTGTATAGAAGACTTTTCATAATTATCCATGGTGACCGCTGCTCACTTTCCTAGCAACCGTTGCTGCGAGGGGGAAGAGTATAGCACGCAAGTTCGCACGTGTCAAAGAAGCCTAGATGAGATAGGTGCACATACTATTTTTGTAACCCACGGGAGAAAAGTGCTATTCTTTGCTAACGTCAGGACGCAAAGTTGACACTTTCTGAACTTTCGACGTCAGAGGACAATAATTTTCTCATAGCAACCATTGTTTGCATCCCCCTATCAACCGTTGCTAAGAGGATAGTATAAATCGTTATCATAAATTCTTGAATTTTTTACAGCAAAGAACCTATTTATGAGAATGATCGAATGTCAGAAATATGCATAGCAGGTGTTCTTCACACCCCTAACAACTGTATTACCAATATAGCCCTGTCATCACAACAATATCTGATTTTAATTTTCGTTCAAGTGATTAAATTCTCGTTCGATGAATAACATGGAACGATTCCAGAATTTTTCACTCGTTCTTTTCAAGTCTCCATGTACATATTGACATTTATTCAGAAATCAAGAGATAATTGACGAATAACCGAGTTGCTATATGATGAATAAGGCGACTGCAGCCGATGTGACATTGTAGTCAGTGTGACACTTCTTTCATATTCCGTATTTCCCGGCACTCTCCGCTAGCGCCAGTGGCGGTCGAGTTATGCTCGGAGTATTAAAAGAAGCATGAAGACCTACCAGTGGCATACAAGGCGATTGGAAGCCAATAATCTTGTCGATTGTCGGACGCGCCTCGACTTGGGCGAGTAAATCCTGTGAGTATGCAAATCAGCCAAGTAATTCGGATCCATTACTCGCACGCCGGCTGCTCATCGGTATACATATCCGGTGGACGAGAAACACGGTGCGGCCAAGTCGAGCTGAACGCAAGAGGCAGCCGAGCTGCGGAGATCAAGCTCGCGGCTCTCGCATTGCCGGCTTAAGATTTTGCATGCTCAATCAGAGTGACTTATCGGCGCCTGCTGCCCCGAGATATGAACCGCGCATGGATATATATATATATATATATATATATATATATATATATATATATATATATATATATATATATATATGTACGTAGGAACAGAGTGTACATGAATCGCGGAACTTGTTCTATCGATCCTCGGGACAACAGATTCGAGGGAGAGCCAGAGCGGCTATAACTCGCTATCTCACTCGTGCTCCGGTGCTACGAGAGCCGAGTGCCATCCCGATCACCTCCCTTCCCCTTCACCTTCCTCAAATCCAATAATTCTCCGGATTAAATTGATCTACGAGATCGAGTATCACACTTCTGGCCCGCTTTACACCCAACGCCTCCTCTCATTTTAATAATTGAATAAAAGCTTTCACATTATCGAGCTCACGCTCGTTTTGTCCGCTTTTTCTTCTCGTCTCTTGAGTGCTAATTATTGCAGGCTCTTCGCGAAAGACTGAATATTCATAATTATTTTTTGATTAGCTGAATCAATTGATGCTCTCGCCAGTACACATATACCTGGGAATTGACGAATAAGAGGAACAGGGATTAACTGGATTCAAGATATAAATCGATAAAGTTATATTTATTGATTCTTTAATATCATGTCGTCCCAACGGACGCGTTATCCATAATTCTTACAATACCAAGAGAGTTATGAGCGAAACGTCATTATACTTCATAATTTTTTTGTATCTAGATGTCACGACAGAATGAATCACAAAATACTTTTTATTATACAGTTAGACGCATTACATGAATGAATTGAAAAGGTGAAAAATAAGTCCCATAATTGTAACAATGCCATTCTTTGATCCCATTCTATATGTAGCGCAATGATCGACTGATATGTCGAGACAAGCAACTCGGCAGTTGACGCAAAAAACAAGGTGTTCCAAAGTTTTTGCCACAACAGGTGATCAAACTCGGGCGTTTCCCGTTTTTGCCCTATATACTGTGCATGTTCGTAACAAGCTATTAGTTTGGGGTCTAGTAAAGAGCTCTTGAGTTATTCCCTTACCCCGACGAAGCTAAATTATTCGGGTCTTGTCGAGTGATTTACTAGTTACTCTGGAGATGCTTGGGAAAATTCAAAATTAATTGGATTCATCGACAATTATTCAAATGAAATTAGAAACTTAGTTGCCGAAGATTACCAAGATGAACAATATTGAAATTTAAAAAGTTTTATGCAAAAAGATGTTTGACACCTTACGGAGATAATTCAATAAATGAGTCACTCATTACTTGAATTAGTTTTCGCGGTGCATATGTATTGTTTTATCTTTCTAAAAAGTTCAAATAATGTCAAATGACCAAAAGTATACGGATAGACATATTCATGCTATCGGTTCTATCAGCATCACTGGAATATCTTAGCCGTTCATCTTATTCAACTATTCATGTCAGTATACAAGTCTCTTTCAAACTTGTTTGATTTTCCAGTTGAGTTATAATATGTGTGTGTGTGTGTGTGTTGCAAGTACGTCTACGGTTGTCGAATGTCGAGTGCTTTTGTATCATTCTCTTTCCCCTCGTTAATCCTTGTGAATACACGAAATTCTAATGAGCCGGTGACAGCCGGCTCGCTCAATTCCACGGCCGCAATCAGCTTACGAGAAATTCGTACACTTAGCCGTAAAAGTTTTGAAACAAAACACAAGAGTCCAACGCGACATGTTTGTATATCAGCGACATATTTATCTAGCATACATAGAGCCGGCCTTTCGCGCGCGAGCTTATCCGACTATTCAGCGTGTGAAAACATAGCGGCTCATCCCGCGCGTGACGCAGACGGCGGGCACATAAAAGCTCGGAGCATTTTTGCGCGATTCGACGCGAAGCTTCGCGTATTCACGGGGGGTTATACGAGCGCCGATGACGCACGTATATATATACATATGCGCGCGCCGAGTACTCGCGAGTACGCGAACGTCAGCCACGTGCAAACGCGACCCTTTTGAGCATCTAATATTTGATTCGAACCTGCGCCGTGACTACCGCAGGTTGGCTTTGGAAACGGAAGCTTTAGCCCGAAAATGCTCGCTTGTGTTTGTCCCGGGAGCGCACATAACCCGGTTAGCCCGCGCGCGCGGAGGGATATAGGATCGATGGGAAATCGAGGGGAGCTTACGAGACTCCCGCCCCCCTTTTATACCCGAGGCACATGTATGCGCGCGCGAGCGCGGCGCTGCGGAATAAACGACGCGCTGCAGCGGGATACCGCGAATAAACATCGCGCAGCCATTCGAGCAATATCGTTCTGGAGCGACGTTGTGCCCCGCCGAATCGCTCCATGTCATTGGGGCGAGCGGGCGAGGCCTTTTGTTCGCGCGCGAGTTTCCTATACGCTCGCGGGATCAACGTTTCCTGCTTGAGAAACTGGATTTGCAAGGGTTTTGTGGTGTACTCCAAGCCAACGATCCGACCCGCCACGCGCGCGTCTTCCCGTAAAGAGCGCTTTTGATTGTATATACTATGTCTATTCGAATACGCACTTTGATCCTTCCGCATCCGAGATCCGCTCATCCGTACAGCACAGGCGAACCAAACTTCTTTTACACTTCGACAAGATTCTTTCTATATGCGGCCCTTCCGCACGAGCTTTCTTATCAAACTAATCATCTGTTCATCTCTTTTCAAGAAAAATATGAGAATGAAAAAACATCGGATAAGTTGAAGGATTTAAGTTCCAAGGTATTTATCACGATGTATTATTTATTTCATCGGTATTTTAATTTCGGAGTTTTACGGATGAGTATAGGGCCTTTGATTAATTGCATATGAGTACTATGTCGTCGGTTTTATTCCCATCAATCTTTGAGCGGAACAGATGGAGAAAAACCCACTGTCAACTGCATTAACAGTATGCTTCTTTAAAGAGGCTTTTTAAAAAGAAAAGTTACTACGGGATTCATATCTACTGAGCACCTATACTCTGTTCTGATCGGGCGAAGAGTCCGATTCAAACGATTTCAAATACCATCAGACTTATTTCTACTTGGATAATTTCCAGTCCCAGATTCTCATTCTGTAGCTGAGGTGATTATAATATTCGCCCTCGACGTACTAATAGACCAGTTGAAAATCTATTAGCTCGAAAAGACTTTTCAGTATTAATTTTTTGTCCACGTGAGGGCTTGACCATGAACATTAATTCGAATCATCACCACGATCACCATTTGAGTGCTACGTCAATGTATTGTACGTAGCACTCAAATGTAGTCTAGTGTACAATGTATATTTTCATAAAATTTCGTTTGCTCTATTCCATCGGTTTAGTAAGTAACTTCTACAGCAGAATGTTCGGGTGAGTTAAGCCGAAAGCGAGCTAAGTAATAAGAGCATCGCTGGCACTTAGCGCGAGCAGACTAAGGAAACACGCAAAATCTTCCCAACTCGCGCTTTTAGCGTAGTATACATGTAACATGTGAAGAGAAAGGCTCATCAAGAGTTGGTTCGCAACCTTGCTACTTGGGAATTTCCACTTGTCGCGTCTCTTCTCACGTGCTTGTGCGCTAACTCGTCTCATTTCGTTGATTTCGCGTGAGCTCAGTCGACCGATCAATTGGAAAATGAACAAGTCTCGCCGATTGGAGTTCCCGGTTGTGAGACTTTCTCTGATCAATGGCGGGAGAAGTTCAATCGTATTGCTTCATGCGACTGCCATTCGAGAACTTATCCACTCGCACGAGAGTCGCCAAAATTGCAAGAGTTGCTGTGGTTGCGATAAATGCACAGACTCGGACGAGGAGTTAGTCAATAGCCGAGGAACCCTGTATAGCGTCCAGTGCGCAAATCAAAAGTAAGAGACAAAGCGATTTCTCAATCACGTACATTGTAGTCGACACATATCTACAGTTCAATTGGTTTCTCGTCGTTTGATTCTCGCTCAAGCTGCAGGTGTTTTTCTTCGTTCACTTTTTTCAAACAAACAAAGTTTATTTCCAATCATGTTCTGGGGGTTAGTCAATGCAAATTGAATTGCGGGTGATTGATATGATTCAATTATTACGACGAATTTACTAAAATGATCTATAAAAATCTATAAAAACTGCCGGCAAATGTACTCACCAGACGTATACTTTCTCAAAGAAATAGAAATTCTTGAAAATGGACTTCAAATTAATTTCCTGTTCCTCTTTCCAACAAGGGAAATTGGCAACGACTCTTAAAGATGTCAACAATTACCCTACAAAATTGAACTCGGTTGACATTTTGACATCGCACTGATTTGTGTGTGGTATTTCGACATTGCTCGACCATTAGATGACGAAAATAAACGTGTTGGGCGACCCGGTCGAAGGTTCGATATTCACCACATTCCAATGCTTCATCGTCGAGAAAGCGAAACGTTGAAATGGTATATGCAAGGCAGAAATATGCAACTGGTGCGTGACATTTAGAGACGCGCGTGGACGTGGCCACGATTTGTTACACGTTTACGCGGTGATTGAAATTGACCGCATACAAAAGATTATAAGAGTCTCATGAGAGAGCTCCTATAAAAGTGCCTTTTGAAAATCGCACTAGAGCACGGAATAGCGTTTTACCCATCGAGTGACTTGAAATAGCATTACAGAGACTCGCAAAAAGATCATCAAATTCAAATTTTTATACAAACAACGTGTTCGAATGGCAAACGAGTTGATTGGTTGCGTCCCGCGTTTCGGCACTGCTGGATAACGCGCGCGGTATCAAGAGACAAACATCTATAAACGAAATGAATCAACTGGCGAGCGGGGGGAGAGAATTGCGAGAGCGAGCGTACGAGCCCATCAGCCCAAGCCGGCTCGGCTTCGCGATCCAATTATTCGCCAGCGCCAGGAGGTAGGCGCGCTACGCGCGACTGAGAAATAATCCGCACGTCCCGCGCTGCTCCATCTCTTCGGAGACGCTCGCGGCGGCTGTTTCGACGTTGGCGTGTACGAATATCTGCGCTTCCTCGGCAGAGGCGTCGTCGCGTTGAAATCAAGCTGCCGCGGGAAGCTGGTTATACACGCGGCCGCGCTCGGAGGACGAATGGAGGGGAAAACCACGTCGCGGAGAAAAAAGACGCTCGCGCGCGCGGAGCAATCGGCCGAGAGGGATGAGCCGTTTCGGCGCGCCGAGTGTTATTGTCGCGCTCGCCGGATGGAGGGGTAGAAGGTGGTGTAACGCTCGCCCGGGGAGTCGCATGCATTACACGCGAGGATCGTCCCTCGGGCCGTCGTGTGTGTGTGTGCACGTGTGTGTCCCCGCGCACGCGGGGAAAACGCCCGGCTCGAGGGGCTCGAGCCATCTGGATTTTACTGTTTATCCATTAAATTTGCCCTGAGATTAGTGCGTGAATAATCGTCTGTTTGTCTTCGCGGCCGCCTCTCACCTCTCGGACCCTCCATCCCCCTCGCCAACTCTCTCTCTAGCTCGAGCCCCGAGCCCAAATCGAACTCGCATCTCGACGCGCGCCCAAGTGGGATGAGTTACGCACGGGGCTCGCGCGTTTTCGGCACCGTTTACATTTTACGTGCCTATCTCGTTGCGCGAACGGAAAGTTCGTTTCTGCGTTATGCGCATCTCTTTGAGATTTACGCGCTATCTACTGGGTCGCGTTCACTCATATCTCTCGACGGGGCTATGAAATGTTATTTGCCCAAACGCGACGCGTCCTCTTGCCCATCCTTCGATCTTCTTCACGGGTGTTTTATCGAATTCGATATGGTGTATATAATCAATGGTTATACGATTGTTGATCCAACCACCGGTATACGCTGGGTATTCTTGTCTTGTATACACGTGAATTGATTATTATGAAGTTTTTAATGAATTCGAACGATGCGAATCGACGAGATCACTTAGGAGCTTATAGTACCTCGTTATATGGCCGAGCTGAGCCCCCCATCGAGCGACGAAGCAATTGTTTATTCACTGTTGGAGGACTCTCTGGGTTATCCAGCAGTCGCGAACACAGCTGCAGAGAGACGGTGGCTCGAGGTATTGATCATTTGATTGCTACCCCCAGCTCACGTTGTCCTGTTGTGAACCGCCAAGTCAATCTCGATAAGTTAAATTCGCAAAATTCTCTCGCTGATGGCTGTTTCCCCGCGGATCCCAGACGCCGCGGCCGCCGCGGCAAAAAGGATCGAATGTCTCGCGGGAAAGGGATATTCCTTAATGAAGCTACTTAAAAGTTGAAAAGTCGTATCCGCGGGTGTACATCTTACGCGAAATGGTGCAGCCTTTCGCCGACCGAGACGGGCCAACCTGAGTGAGAACGAGGGAGGAAGAGAGAGAGAGAAAAAGTCAAAGAGGAAGGGATGAAGGGAAAAAGAGAGACAGTTCGAACTCCATTTCACTCTATTGTAATTCCATTTTTACCGTCTGCAAATAAACGCTTCGCTGGCCACGTCTATCGCGTTATCCATTCCACTCGCCCTCTCGCTTCCCCCGTCCTCGTCTCTCCCCATCGGCCTCTCGGCTGCTCTCGCGCGGCCTGTGCGAGTGGCAAAATCAAAGCTCGAATATAGTGCGCGACGAGGAAAGTTTCGCTCTCTGCCGGAAGTAAATAGCGATCTTTCCCTCTCCCGACGCGAGGCTGCTGCTTCTTCCTTCGACCTTCCGCTCACTTCCTTATACCTCTCGTACTCTTTTCATTATTATCATTCTCTCAGCTTTTCCGATATACCCACTTCAAATTTGCACTGAGAGGCGGCCGCGGTCGAGTTTAATTGTAAATCATTAAATCTCACGCTCCGCGATACAATAATATTGCCCCGGCTGTATACATGAAATTAAACTGGTTTCTCCTGAAAATTAGACTTGGTAATTGGATAAGCACGAAGGGCGAGTGTTTTCCAGAATTAAACTCTTCTGCGCTCGAGCCAACTATAATGCGCTACTCGATCCGTTATACCAACTTCGAAGATATTATCCGGCGTGAAGTGTTCTATGAAATTCTGTAATAAGGATCAAATCCCAAGCAAATGAGCATTTTTCAATTCGAGCCTCTCGAGGTGCTTCAATAATAACCCCGCAATGTCGTATAACTGGAAAATTCAAAATCACGAGGTCATGATTGTGCGTGACAACGAGCAAAAACTACCAAGGCAGTAAGTCAGAAGCGTAAACGAGCGAATCAGGTCGGAGGTACAACGCGCAATGTGCCAGCCATGAATAATCCCAACTGAGTCTCTGGCTTGAAGTGGCGTTGCGCAAACGAAGCACCAAGAAAAATTAAGGTGTCCCCGGACATACGGCGCTTACGAAAGTCAGCCAGTGCTCACACGCGTGTTTTCCTATACTCGTCGTCCGTATATATATAATATATCCTTAAGAAACCACTTGGCACCCAAAGACAGACGCGTCCATTCTGTCCGCGCTCATATCCTTCACATAAAAAAAAACAAATATTTACTGTACGCTACCGTGAGAGCCACGTGTACTGGCCGCAACACGCGGTGTAACGGCGCAAATGATGTCATCCAGATACGATTTTCAAATATTTGCCCGAGCGCGGGCGCCGAGGAGAGACACGTTGTAAGCTGAGAACGACGAAATCTTCATCTGCCTGTTTAACGACTCGGCGGATAACGAGGAAAGTGCTGCGAGTGCCAGAAACAATGAGGGTGAGGTGCATAGAGGGTTGAACGGTCTGGAAATATTCACGTCCGTTTGAACTGGCAGCACATAAACATTCAACTTCCCAACTCCCCGGCCGATATACAACTCCTAACGCTCCCCCGTTTGCTCATCGTCATTCTCGCGTAATAATATGAGCCATCGATTGCCCCCCGTGTCCTGCTCACTGTCAAGGACGTCGTTCGCACTTGCTCACACTGTTTGATGTCTCGCTGAGCTTGAAGCCCGGTTTTCCCCCTCGCGCTCAATGAGAAACTTGTGTGGTGTTGATTTGTGAGAAATATAAATGCTGCGGTGTGAATGAACATTTCTTTTAAGGGAGCTTAATTCAGTGCGTATCGATTTAAATGGGTGATCCTCATATGAAAAGTGATGGCCTTTAAAGTGAAGGCATTAACTCGTGATTTGATTGGTGTAGATCTAACCACGTGATTTGTAGTGGGGTGATTATAGATATAGAGTGAGATGTATATATATAGATAGAGAGTAGCTGATGACATGATATTATAGGTTAGGATAGTCAGTTTCGTTGATGAAGCTGTCATAAGTTTCGACAATTTATTTTCAAAACTATAATTATAGGTATGTGCATTTGATTGATGGTACGTGGATAATTTAAGCTACCTTTTAGTTTTGAAAAGTTGCCGGATAGGATAACTCTGTTAGGTTAAGATGTCTGATTTGCAAGTTTTATGTGTTATATGGTTTGATGAATAGTTTAGTGTTTTTTAAAATTTGAAATCGTCTTACGAGCTCAAGTGTCGATAACTTAGGATTATTTAAATAGAAGTAGTCAGTGCTCGATAGTTTTTTCTAATATTTATACAGTTTTTACATGGATCATGAGAATGTAAGGTTCGGTTATTCATTTAGCTTTTGGAAATTTTCATAATGAAATGACTGAGAAGTACGTCAAAACGATTATGGTCAAGAATCGTGGAAACAATAATTGAAATATGATTTTGGAACGGTTAAATGTAGATCGCGCGCAGCGCGTTTGATGTAGCTAGTAAGTAAAAAACTCGCTTGTAATACTCGTTTGGGATATTTGATATATCTTAGATCTAGTGAAGAAAAAATGTTCTCATTCACTAGACTATTTTAGCACGTGCAAACTCACGACTCACATCAATATCGTCTAAGATCAGATAATTAAAATATACTAAAACGCTAAAAATATAGCTAAAAATTAGATTTTCATATATACGCTTGAATCCTGAGGGTTTCAGTGATATTCTGACATTTATTGAAATTAAATATATTGAATATATATCTGCATTGACCCATAATAGAAGTTTAAAAATATGCTCTAATCTGAACGGTTTTCTAATTTCACAATTATGAATTTCTTTCTGCTAGGTCTACGGTGTATCTGACCCTATGAAGCTCACTAATCATGACCCCGGACAAGATTTTGCATTCATTGAATCTTTCTAGCATCCAATATAATACGATGCGGAGTTGTAGAGATGTAGGGTGAATAACGACCACGAGTAGGTTGTAGTTCGCTTTGCAACTTCGCGAAGCAAGCATTCGATAGCACATGAAATTTGTTTCAGCAGTTTTTAAGAGTGGAAACCGGGATCAAGAAAGTAAGTACTTTACCTTCGTTTGCAAAGTTTTCCAAGTTAATAATGTGATTGCGAAGTTGCGAGGGGACGATAAGTAGGGGTTGAATATATGCGTGAAATTTTTCGAAACGCAAATTTCCATTGGTTACGACGAGTCTTCTGGAACTGTCGATCTGACAGATATTCAACAGAACAATTATTCAGTTTATCGTCAAGTTTGAAGCTCATTTCTGATGCAGAAGTTACCATGCATTCGAGTCAATGTAAATCCTGTGGAATTTACATTAACCCGATGCATGAAATTTATGCAAGAGAATTCCACATATGTCATAAGAAAATAACACTGACAAAATTCGATTCCAATTAATTCGGGACAAAGGAAAGATCGAGAATGGATTAGTCAATCAACTATCGTAGCATCTGAATTTCGTCCACGCTCGTAATATATGACAGCGGGATGAAATTCTGAAACACGCAGCATCGAAGAAGGCGACTTGAGGTCAAGTGAGTGGCACGGTGGTGATCTGGCAATTAAGTAAGCCGAATATCGCTGCGAATCTCTCGGCAGTCTGGCGGTCTATACGTATACATATATATGTATCGCAGTCGACAACGAGATTTTAAGCGTCCGGCGTCGCAGGTGCAGCGCAGCCGCGAGTTATTGCGCGACGTCTGGCAATATTGCAGGGGCGCCTCGATAAATTTTACCCAGCAGCCGGCTATTCAGTAAGCCAGCCTTCTTTATCTGTCCGCGCGCTGCAGATGCGCACTTTATTAAGGGCGCTCGTCAGCTCGCGAATATAATTGAACGTATATAAACGACACTGTCGCTGGCTTCCAATTTCGCCGCCGCCACCGGTCGTTAAGCTCGCGTATAATAGATACTCTGCGGAGCGCCGCTTCCTTCCGTCGCGCGCGCCGATCCTTCGATGAACTCCGCCAGGTGGAGGTATGTATAACGCGGTTGGTCCACATAGCAGGATCTTCACGTTATGGTTCGGATAAATCGTTACGCATCTATAAGTGATTGTCTCTGCTAATGTTCTCGATCGTACCCAAATGAACAGAAGGGCAAAGTTTCTATATTTGTCAATTCTTTCATTCTTGCGCCTTGAACCCCATAGTGAGTCCTGTGCTGTGTGGAAAAAATTAAATTCGACGAGATGGCTAATTCCTTTTGAAATAATCACCTCGGATCAAAAATAATTTGACTCCTATACATGTGTGATCTATATTGAAACCTTGAATTTAACCTTCGAGATCTTTCAAGGATATTTACGTATGTATGCATATAGAATTTTTTGTGATCCAATGTTTTTCGACCCATAAATTACGAGAATCGAGGTCCCGGAGTCTGATTCGAATGTTCGATTTTCGCTCCCTCGCAAAGATTTTTCTTTGAGAAAGCAAAACTGCTGCTGAGCATGAAATATCTTTGAATTTTTAAATATTTGACATTAGAAGTATTAAAAATAAATTTTGTACTAATTTTCCCATCTTCCTGCAAACAGTTGCTAAGGATGTGAAGAATTACTATGGGAGATCATGAAGATCTAGTATCTTTTGCCGTCAAGTTCTGAAAATGGATCATTTTCCCTCCACATAGCAACGGTTGCTATGAAATTATGTGATATGTCTCTTCGACTTTTATTGACACTCATAAGTTATAATTCAAGCCACAACAAGCTATCATGAGGATTTATGAGAAATTTTCACCAAGGCAAGTTAACAACGGTTGCCATGTAAAATTCACTTGGTTTTCATTTTCCTAATCTTCACTTGAGTGCAACATTTCAATGCGATCAAACCTAACACACATTTCTGGAATTCTACCCGTAGATTGCGAAAATGAAGTGCTAGTGGTCCGATACAAAAATTTGTATTCACTCTAACACAAAAGGAATTATTTATCAGCTTCTCTGCAGAAATTTCAATTTAAAGAGTAGATTGAGATAAACAATATAGAGTGCAAAAATTATCAGAAAGAGTAGTTTTACCGAATAATGGATATATATATCCATTATTCGGTTTTTATTACGGATGCAGCATGTGACATACAATGTGTATGAGTAAGAGCCAAAGAGCACGCGACAACTGACGGTCACCATGACCCGCTATAGCCCTGCACGCCGTAAATCACTCTGTAATCAAATCGTGTGTATATGACGCTCCCCACCTCACTCGTGGCATCTTCAATCGCGTTTCTACATTCTGTTCCGGATTTTAAGTAGGGAGAATAAAAGAGAGCGACGTTAAAAACTACGAGGGACCGCAAGCACTCAAAGCTCAAATGGTGGACAAATACGGCGCACACGGGTTCCATGATCTGTCGAGATGTTGAAGAATCATATGCAGGCAGAGAGCTGCAGAAAATCAGGGCGATAAATCCTTAAATTGGCCAGAGTAAACTATTAAATGGAGGAGAAATTTGATAAGCGCAGTTATTGTTGTGAATTAAATGTTCTTCGTTTATTTCTCTATCTTTCACTCTCTTTTCTCTCGCCTCACACTAGGCGTTTTACAAATTTTCATTGTTAGATTTAAGTACATTAAATCGAAGATCGTTTTATATATTGAATATTCTCTTGGTGCGCACCTCTATACATTCACTAAGCGTTACTAAGCGTTTTGACTATAGTAGGGATTGACCATTCCAAATATCGTTTGACGTTAACTTTCTTAATGGATACAGAGACGAGGAGATACTCCATCTAACGTTGGGGACAGATCTGGAATGAATTATTACGAGACCCTTGGTTTTGGTAACTTAATTAGAAGTCAAGCGTACCGAGATCCAGATTCTATTCAGAATACGATTATCACACGCCTGGGATCTTACGAGATATTATTATTTTCCCTAATACAACGATATTTCGAGAATTTCTGTAATGCAAATTTCCAGTTTGGAACCGGCAATTTGCCCGGTTGAGGAGATTTTTTTTCATTTAGAAAAAAACAACGTTGTGCAGAATTCGAAGTTGTCCTTGCATAAAGCCATCGATATGGGATAGATCCGAATGATGAGAGAAATGGATACTTTGAATAAATGTGATTGAAATGTAAAGCTTACTACGGATATTCATGCTCTACAAGTCTAGGACGGAAAATCATATTTGGGAGGTCGGAGAAAAGACTGATCAAAGTGTATAAATGGACAAGCCAATAACAATTTTCATGACGTCTGCTATCCCATTGAAAGAAGTGAATCTCGACATTCATGGCCGACTAGTGAATTAAAATGTGCACAGAAATTACGATAGAACTTTCGGATTTGTTCGGTGGAATCGCTTCCAAATTATATTCCAATGGAGAGATAGTGGATGAGAAAATACATGAAAAGAGAATCGACATCGCTTATTGAGGTCATCCATTCAGGAACTTCTGGAATAATGCTCGAGAAAGCAATGAAGGGAAGAAAATAGAGAGAGAGGAGAAAAAAAAGGAGCGAGCCGAGTATTAGATCGCTACGCTCGTCGGCGGGAGGGAGAGGGGCTGGGGGTTGCGAAGGAAGAAAAAAGAAGAGGCGCAAGCCTAGGCAACGAAATCGCATCAAAGTTACTCCGAAAGCTCTTAGCGCTCGAGCCCGGGAGACGTAAAAAAATTATAATGTCCCTCCATTTATCTCGTTTGTGAAAATGTATCGGTACTCCGCGACTGAGCGCGTAATGGATGCAGGGGGAGTGGGAAGGGGGGGGTGGTTCGGCGGTCGGGGCTGAGGGGGCCGGAGAGGCAGGGGGAACGAGAGAATTCTACGTCGATCTCGGATGAAAATGTCGCCGCATTTTTCAGCGAATTGGCAAAGTGAGCAGCGGGGAATGCACGACACGAAAATTTCACGTGAGTATATTTGATAAAGCGGGGGGCACGCGTCATTGCCCCGCGCACTCCCGGCGCTCGAATTTTACATTTCAACTGTTAGCCGGGAAGAACTCATAACGCGCGGGCGCGCCCATATATATAGATGTGCTATATGCAGTGCTTTGTATAGGCTCCGCTCAAGGCGCAGCACAATTTCTTCGTCAAATTTCCGGGAATGACGTGAGATGAGTAAGGCTTTGTGTATAGCGTTCATTGTCTTCCGGTGAAATTAACGCATAACTCGAGGGCCCTGGGTATTATTATCCGTCGTATTCCCTCGGCACCTCGCCTCGCGACTTTTTCATAAGTGTACATTCTTGAATTTACATTTCGCGGGGGATGAAACGCTCTTGGATCTTAAAAAGTTTCTTGTTACATGGCCTTATTGTTTTAAATGAACAGTTGTCTACAAACACGGGAGTTACAATATAGTATAGTGGATCTCCCGAAACTTCCTTACGGAAAAATACTTCCATTGGATCTCGCGAATGATCATTTAAGGTGGATGAATTTATGCGAAAAATCATATTTTAAGTCAAGCAAACAGGCTCTCAAAAATACGAGGAATTGTGAAGAATCGTTGGAAGTCGATTCAATTTAAAAATGTTTCGATAAAAATGGATTGAGAAATATCTTTGAGAATATAGCCAAGATTCATGAAAATACATTGAGTATCAAATACAAAACAACGGTGAATCACTATTTCAAACAGTCGATAATTCTGAGATGATATTAGTTTTTCGCATCATGCGAGAGTGCAAGGCTGATTTCAGTCTGCAGATTTATTGGAAAAATTTACGCGCACGATTCTACAGCAACAAGTTAATTTCTCTTCGGTGTTTTTTCATAACCTAATTGATCAATTCAATATACAAGAATATTTTGAGATTTATACAATCAAACCTGTCAAGAATGTTTACGTAGATATTAATCGACTTGTTTATGTTGAAAATATGGAAGTGCACATTGGATTTTAATAAAATCTCCGATAAACAAAACGTATACGTTAAGCACATACCCAAGTAAAAAAATCATGCATAAATTATGCCTGGAAAGTTATGCCTAGAAATGGACTGACATAATCTACGCATAGTCTAGGCATTATCAAGGCGAATTCGGAAAGTGGGCAAAAAACCGGCCATATTGGTTTGAATAGCGGGGAGAGGAAGGCGAATTCACTTCCCACTAGTCCGATTTATCAGACGGTGCTGCACACACACACACACACACACACACACACACACACACACACACACACACACACACACACACACACACACATACACACACACACACACACACACACACACACACACACACACATACACACACACACACACACACACACACGCACGCACGCACGCACGCACGCACGCACGCACGCACGCACGCACGCACGCACGCACGCACGCACGCACGCACGCACGCACGCACACACACATACATACACACACACGCGCGCGTGTGTGCCCCGTTAGTATAGCACTGTACATATCATGCGCGCCCTCTGTTGGAGGGCCTACTTACTAGGAGACCACTCGGGATGTGGGTCACCAATCTTGACCAAAATTTTTTTGGTGTTTACTTGTGGCAAGAATAGAGTGTATCTAAAGTTTTAGGGTCCAACGCTCCCAAACTTCCAAGATATAAATTTATGTATTTTAGTTAAAAACGCTGGTCTCGTCCCAAATGACCATATGCCATCTGAGACGTATTTCCCTCACTGCACTACACTTTCACTGCTATAACTTGAATACCACATCACATTTTATCCTGAAAAACATATAAAATGGAAACTTTAATTCTGAACATGTGTCGACCAATATCATACTATAACACACACATAATGTTATTGCTCCAGTATCCAAGCACAGAGTGAAAAGTCGATTAGCGTTGATTTTTTCATATATTTCATGTTTTACTCTATGTGAGTAAGACATGGAAGTCAGATTTGTTGAGTATACATGTTTTTACTCCTTTTATATGTTTTTCAGGATAAAATGTGATGTGGTATTCAAGTTATAGCAGTGAAAGTGTAGTGCAGTGAGGGAAATACGTCTCAGATGGCATATGGTCATTTGGGACGAGACCAGCGTTTTTAACTAAAATACATAAATTAATATCTTGGAAGTTTGGGAGCGTTGGACCCTAAAACTTTGGATACACTCTATTCTTGCCACAAGTAAACACCAAAAAAATTTTGGTCAAGATTGGTGATCCACATCCCGAGTGGTCTCCTAGTTAGTAAGACTGACACCAAGCGCCACGGCCGGCATTCTTGGATTGACCGCCGCGCGAAACAGACGTGCCAGTCTGATCGATTGGGGGTGCCGAAGACATACACACACCCACACACCCACACCCACACACACACACACACTCACACGCACATCGATCGATCGGGGGTGCCGAAGACATACACACACCCACACACCCACACCCACACACACACACACTCACACACACACATACTCACTCACACACACACCCACACACACACACACACACACGCGCGCGTGTGTGCCCCGTTAGTATAGCACTGTACATATCATGCGCGCCCTCTGTTGGAGGGCCTACTTAGTAAGACTGACACCGAGCACCACGGCCGGCATTCTTGGCTTGACCGCCGCGCGAAACAGACGTGCCAGTCTGATCGATCGGGGGTGCCGAATACATACACACACCCACACACCCACACCCACACACACTCACACTCACACACACATACTCACTCACACACTCACACACACACACACACACACACACACACTCACACGCACATCGATCGATCGGGGGTGCCGAAGACATACACACACCCACACACCCACACCCACACACACACACACTCACACACACACATACTCACTCACACACACACCCACACACACACACACACACGCGCGCGTGTGTGCCCCGTTAGTATAGCACTGTACATATCATGCGCGCCCTCTGTTGGAGGGCCTACTTAGTAAGACTGACA
The DNA here is from genome assembly GCA_020882685.1 of Aphelinus atriplicis. NCBI lineage: Eukaryota > Metazoa > Arthropoda > Insecta > Hymenoptera > Aphelinidae > Aphelinus > Aphelinus atriplicis. The sequence goes on along the minus strand of CM037074.1, from coordinate 13,626,181 downwards.
CCGAGCACCACGGCCGGCATTCTTGGCTTGACCGCCGCGCGAAACAGACGTGCCAGTCTGATCGATCGGGGGTGCCGAATACATACACACACCCACACACCCACACCCACACACACTCACACTCACACACACATACTCACTCACACACTCACACACACACACACACACACACACACACACACACACACACACACACACACACACACACACACACACACACACACACACGCACGCACGCACGCGTATGTGCCCCGTTGACATACGTTGAGTGCGGGCCGTCTGCCGGCGGGCCTACTTGTCGGGACTGACACCCAGCGCCGCGGCATTCGTGGCTTGACCGCCGCGCGGGACAGACGTGACAGTCTGATCGAGCTGCACATTCGTTCGTAAAATTTCCTTTGCGCTTCAAAGTTCCCAACCGCCATCGGGCCGAGATATATACATGGGGCATTTTCCACCAACTCAACAATCCCAAAATTTTTATTTTTATTTTCCATCAGCTAATCTCTCGTAAATTGTCATATAAACCCTCCCAAATTTTTGTGGATTGAATAAAATTTACGGAACCTCTCAGATTTGATAGTTTGAATTTTTATTCAGATTTTTTCAACTTGGAGATCTGATTTACTCAAGAAAAAGTCATAAATTGAAAAATACACACAAGAATGGAAGCTGTTATGAATTAACTATGTTTCATGATAACGCAACAGTCTGCCCTCGAATGGAACTTTTCCTGATTATTAGTATGAGCCCCATGGAACTTTCGAGTCTCGAGTCATCCAGCGACCGGCTGACACCACGACAGGACCTCAAGCTGCGTCGCGTGTCGCCCCAAACTCAAAGATAAGTTTTTGTTTTCCATACAAAACTTGACCCCCCCCCCCCATATCCGATCCGAAGAATCGTAAGAGAATTGCCCATGCGTATTTCTTTGAGCTCGCGTTGGAAGGTGGAATGCCATTTTATATTCGTAATCGCGGGTGGGTTTGGTTTACTGACCTAGTCCTCTCGCGGATTTCTATCTGCTGGCTATGGGTTCAGCTTAATACTTGGTGCAGTCTGACTACGGTCAGTCCGTAAGACGGATAAGAGGTCGTTCCCGTCAGTGGTTGTTTTCTGCGAACTTTGACGAGGTTTGTAAACTTTTTCATTAGCGTCGCGTTATTGGGTGGGTTATTTATGGGAGGGGTTTTACTCATGTTAAGTTCTCGATTAGTTCATTCTTATAGACTGGTCAAGGCAGAAACTGTTCTTCTGTGTTGACTCCCTCTGATGATTCCCTCCGAAATGAAGGAGCATTGAGGCAACGTGATAATGCAAAGATTTTCTTTAGGCCAAATCTGAAAGTGCCCCTTGGAACATTCGAGCCTCGCGTCATTCAGCGACCGGCTAACACCACGACAGGATCTCAAGCTGCGGTGACGCGTCCGTCATGAAGATCAACCACCTTCTTCCACTCGGAGCCGAGAAACAGTACTTATCCAATGAGCAGAGCGCTTTGTGAAGGGAAGACAATAGACGAGGTCGCGAGCTGCCCCGAACTCAAAGATAAGTTTTGGTTTTCCATACATAACTTGATCCCCCAATATCCAATCTAAGAAATCGTAAGAGAATCGCCCATGCGTATTATTTCTAGCTCGCGTTGGAAGGTGAAATGCTATTTTATATGTATTTGTAATCGCGGGTAGGTTTGGTTCACTGACCTAGTCCTCTCGCAGATTTCTATCTGCTGGCAATGGGTTCAGCTTAATACTTGGTGCAGTCTGACTCCGGTCAGTCCGTAAGACGGATAAGTGGTCGTTCCCGTCAGTGGGTGTTTTCTGCGAACTTTGACGAGGTTTGTAAGCCTTTTTCTTAGCGTCGCGATACTGGGTGGGGAATTATGGGAGGGGTTTGACTCATGTTAAGTTCTCTATCGATTTATACTTATGGTCATGTCAATGCAGAACCTGCTGTTTTGCATTGACTCCCTCTGATGATTTTCTCCGGAATTGAGGATAATTGAGACAATTTGATAATGCAAAGTTTTTCTTTAGGCCAAATCTGAAAGTGCCACTTGGACTAATTCGAGCCCCGCGTCATGCAGTGACCGGCTGACACCAAGACAGGACCTCGAGGTGCAATGGCGCGTCCGTGATGAGGATCACCCACCTTCTTTCATTCTGAGCGCGAGAATTAGTGGTGTCCGATGATCAGAGCGCTTTGTGGAGGGAAGGAACTAGACGACGTTGCGAGTCGCCCCAAACTCAAAGATAAATTTTTGGTTTTCCATACATAACTTGATCTCCCAATATCCGATCTATAGAATTGTTAGAGAATCGCCCATGAATATTCTTTCGAGCTCGCGTCGGAAGATGCTATGCAATCCTGCATTCGTATTTGCAGGTGGGTTTAGTTAACGGATCCGAACCTCTATCTGTCGGTAGTGCAAGAGCGACCACATTGTACTCATCCACATGGTACTACCTATGGATGGCGTTTCAGATTTTGCTACTCGCAAGTGAATTAGGTCGCCTCTGACTATATACCATTCACCTAAACACTTACAAGATCTCTCGGTTCTATAATTAAGTAATAATTATTCAAATTTAATGGAAGGATTGTCCATTGTCCAGGCATAATTGATGCACAGTAAATAATAAAAAAAAAAAATAAGGCATAGAGAACTGTACCTTCCGAGTTTGCCTTGATAATGCCTAGAGTATGCATAGGTTATGCCAGTCCATTCCTAGGCATAACTTCCTAGGCATAATTTATGCATTATATTTCTACTTGGGTATACGGTTATCTCTGACAGTGGGGCAGAACTCGAAGATTGGTCAACCAGCCGCGGTAGTATATCGCGATAGCCGCGACTATATACATATACGCAGAACGACTGCCGACTGCTCTCCTCCCTATCAATTTACCCCAGCTAGCCGAAAATTTATTTACCCGAGCGACGGGATTCCCGAAAGAAGTGGAATAACAGAGAAAGAGAGAGAGGGGGCGGGGGGAGGGGACATCAAACGCGACGGCACGAACGGGCGGTCGCAGATAAGTAGAAAAGCGCGCGTATGTATTCACGAGTCGCAGCGTAAACAGCGTGTGCCACCCCCCGCTCCCGCACATCGGAACGGGAGCCTGCCGCAGCAAACATAACTTACGACGACGATATTTAAACGGGCGCACGCGCTCGCGATCTTTCCGGCTGCTGCAGGGCTGCGCCGCTGCGCTGCTGTGATTCCCCGGCCGATGCGGGGTCGGGGACCCTCTGCACAAACAAACCCAACCGGCCGACCTCCTGCGGTTCGCGTTTACACATCCGAATGCCGCCCCTCCCGTTCTCTCTCTCCCTCTCTCTCTCTCGTTCGCTCGCTTTCGACGGGTGGCGCGCGCATTGTCAGATGGGGAGCACGCGGTGATGGATTGTTAATTTGTACCCGGGGTAATTTATCGCCGTTGATGAACACAATGTGTTTTTGTGCGAGCGCGACGGGGTGGGCTCGATCGTAAGGATTCGAATGCGGCACGCACGCGCGCGCGCCTTTCTCCTCGTCCTCGCTACTCTGGCAATATTTTCACGGGCCGGCGCTTTCGAGTCGATTGATAAAGGCGCACCCGGGGATTAAATTCATCGTCGTCGTCCTCGATGATTCATGCGCGCGCGCGGGTACAATATCTTGCCGACGATCTCGTGTTGAATTTGCCAATCCGCGCTGGCGATTGGACGTCCACCTATAGACGAACGCGTCGCAAATTGGTTGATAATATTTGACGTCGTGTTCGTTGTGTATTCCTCGTCTTTACAACGAGAAATACAAAGTTACTCTGTCGCGCGCGACGACGTATAGATATATGTATGAAATTCGAGTGAAAACAGTACGCGAATGAGGAGAAGTTCAAATGTTATTCCAAATTAATGCCAATGTTTCTCTTGGTTATATGAAAAATATCAAAATTCCAAGAACTCGCTATTTACTCGGGTTGACAAGCACGGCAAAAAAATTGTAATGTATAAGGTATGTTTACCCTTAGTGAGCGTAGGACCCGAGCTCTTGTTTTCCTTAGCCGCGGCTAAGAAACAGTATCAATTTGCATGAAAAATTCAACGTAATCCAGTGAAATGTTTACGCAACGATCCCCAACTCACTCAAGGATGATTATTATCCAAACACGCGGCGCAGACAGTACATCATTATACCCGCGCCTGGCATTGACAATTTTTCTCCCTCGCGAGCGCGCGCGCGAGAGCGAAGGGAAAAAAACGGAAGAAAGCAAAAATTTTCGAGAAACCCCGCGCGTACGCCGGATGATCGATGTGCCCATCCTAACGAGGAGCCGCCGCCGCTGGCGGTGCTCAATTTTCGAAACAACCACTTCATCCCCTGCAGCCAAGTGGCAAACTCCAACTGTGAAGACGCGACCCGATGAATGAACGAGGCCCAAGTGGCTGACGGGCGCGCAGAGGGTCCCGATCGAGTTTCCATCCGTATATAGGTATACACGGGCGCACGCGAGCACACGCGCACACTTACACCAATGGTGCGCTCGGCCGAGCATTAACCCCGCGGCGGCCGACCCCTCGAATTCAATGACGCGCGCCGCGCATAATGACCGTTTCGCATGAGCGCCGACAAAGGCCCAAATTATATTGTCCCTCTCGACTTTCTCGCCCAGCGGAGCACGGCCGCGCGCGCGCTCATAACGCCCGCCGCGCGCAAATATTTGATTTGCTCCGCCGCGCCAAATTGTCCGAGGCGTTTATTCGGCGCGACGCGCCTGCGGCCTCGTCAGCTTAATCGGACGCTCGTTGCCGCACGCACTTCTCCGAGGGGACTCGATTTTTCGCGCGCGCGCGCGTGACAGCTGACGCCGCGATGGATTCCAAATGAACAGGTGCACTCCAATCTTTTTTTTTCTCTCAACCCTATTTTTTCCATAAGCACTTTTGAATATAATGACGAGACGATAGACCGATTTGAAACACTCTTCCCGCGGCAGTATACGGGTGACGCCAAGTTTTTTTTTTTTCATCGGTAGCCTCGGAACCGATTGAGTACTATTGGAAACTCGACACACTCCAGGCGTTCTATAGGCGAACTTCCTGTAGCGGCCTTATACATCGCGTCGTAAAAGTGAGTCTTAGAATTCTGCGAATGCAAGCTATTTCCCCTTTCTATTTATACGTATGCATATACACACTTCAGAACACTGATATTGCTATGCAAGAACGACTGAATGTACCGAGGGGCTATTCACTTCGAAATCACTGGTGATTTTTTCTGATTTTTTGGTGATTTTTTGTATTATTTTGAAACAAATAGCCCCTTAGGATATTTTGTTACGGACAAAACTTCCAGCTTCATTTGCTCGATTCAAAACAGGAGCTATTCAGTCCTGAATTTGACAAAAACTTCAAACAAATCACAAAAAAATCTATGGAAATCACCAGTGATTTCGAAGTGAATAGACCCTCGGAATGTACCCCGCAGCCCTTTACATTCGTCAATGTGACATATTCTATTCAACTATTTATGACATACGTACTCTATTTACCTATATACCATTCTGAAATTTTCGCTTATCTTATCTGATTTCAACTGGACTCGAATTTTCATTCAAAAATTTCGTAGAGATTCTTCAACGCGAGCGATATTTTCTCTACACCATGGAGGACGGTGTTGTTTTTGAAATAACAAAATTCAAACGAGAGCTCGGGGAGCTTTTGGAAAATACACCGAGTTTCATGGGGACATCAAAAGCAGCGCTGCAAGCGCACGAATGTAAATCAAAGCCAAAGCGCTCATCAGTGCCAGGGAGCTCTCCGGGACAAAAGCCGAAAGTACATAGCTATCGAAATTTGCGTAAAATCAGCGTGACTGGGGCAGTTAGCGTTATCTCGATTGGCGTCAGTAACAAATACAGCTATACACCCTCGGATGCAGGGGCTCTCGGATTTTGGCCGCGGCTCTGGCGAACAGCTCGAGCCACAGTCAGCATCAGGCTCAATGCGAGGGACGTCAGTTTTCCGCTAGGGTGACGCTATCCTTGCGGCAACAGGAAATCGTGCGGAACTCGCTGGCTCTGTGCGCGAACCGCTCGTTAGAAAGTAATTACCGAGTTGGCATAACGGCTAATTAGGTGGGTGCGGGTCCACCGAGCCGACCCGCCAAAGGACCCATGCAATCGGCCGCGCGACTCGCCTTCCTCCTCCGTCCTTCTCGTTCCGACCTGACGCGAACACGCTCGTATTACCCATTTATACGCGATCTCGACTTCTCTACTTCTCTCTCCTCCTCTCCCTCTCCGTCTTGTTAACCTCTTTGTGTCTTGAAGAACTGCCGTCCTAAAGGATCAATTGTACCAAGCCCCGATCAACTCAAATGTGCTGAGCTTTACTTTGCAGTTATCCAGGAATCAGACTGGATAGGGGTGGGGTTGGGGGGCACTCGGGGAGATCGTCCTGGTATACGTACTAAATTGGCGTATCATACATTTAATTTCCTGTCGATTTGAATTGCGGTCAAATTCTAGGACGAACGAGTTCGATTTAATTTTCTTTATCTCTCAAATTCTCAAATGCACGCAATGGAAAAACAATCATCCTCTCTTTTATCGGATTCATGAAACGCGCGATGAAAAGGCTGACGACCATGATAATGTGAAGTTTGCTCGTTTACCCTATAATTTTCTGGTAACTTCGTCATAATTTTTACCCAGATAATGATACCCCGAAAGCTGATGAGCATCAAGATTACAATTTTGGGAGAAGGGGGCGGGGGTTAGGTCCGTAATCACCGTGAATTTTTTCTTTTAATCTTGGATGAGATTAATTTGATGGTTCCTGAGGAGTCGATCTTGGGTTATAAAAACTGGACTTATATATTCAGTACAGCAACATTATTCCACTTCGGATAGAAATTTCATCACTCGTGTTAATTTTACCTGTTCAATTATTCTAATAAATTGTCAATGCGATATCCACGCCTATATATTGACATTGTGCTCGCCAAGACTTATGCAGAATTGACGAACTTTAATGAGTCGATTGTATTATTCAAGATGACATTTTGGTGGCTATTTTGGCCCCTTCCAAGTCTATATTATTTCAATACTTGTTGTTACATGGTAGACATCATCAAGCTCATGCTAAAATAATAAACATCGAAATAGACTGTGAGAAAATAGACACAATTATGTCGGCTGGTATACTGTATAACTGACACTTTAATGATCGTTAATTCTACATATTGAAAATTTACTCGAGTGGAAAAATATGGAGTGGCTTTTTTGCGCTTCAATGCCAATTTAAAAATACCCAACAAAATATCACTTGGGCTACAGTATTTTAAACCGCCTCAGAATGGCTCTTGAATAATTCAAGCCCAATTAAACGAGGCTCGTTCGAAGCACCGCAGTTATATCTGATTAACGACACGTTCGAATCAATGTCTCATTGGCGGGGAAAAAACTCGAGCGCGTATACACGTACACGAGTGTATTCGAGATCGTCGCTCGAGCAGCAAGTAGTTCAGGAATCTCCCTAACCGACGCGACTCGCGAAAACCGATGCGCGAAATCACGTGCGCGCGCTCGAGTCGATAGGGGCGCGCTCGTTCTTACTCCTGTTCTTCCGCGCTGCAGCAGTTCTCTCGGCCGAGCTGCAGCTGTGCTTCTGGCGCGCGAACCGCTTCGCGCACCCAATATAGGTAATTCCGGGATTTATGTCGCGCTCCCGAGGACACTCGACAGGCTGCATTCCTCTGCGCTCACGGTCCAGCGGGCTCGCGAGCAGTAAATAACCCCGCTAAACGCCGCTCGAATTGAGTCGCAAGAATGGCAGAGCCCCGCGAGCTCACGGGAACAAGTCGTCGATGCGTGCCGATCGTTTGCCGAGTCGGAGTAAATCTCGTTTTGAGGGGCCGCTGCAGCGTGTAATTGCGTCGAGACGCCTAGAAGAATCGCTCGGCTGGAAGTTGTATATCGACGCGGTGTATAGCTCGTGCGCGTCAATTAGTCGGGGGAATTATGCTCGCCAGAGTGACAAACTGCGCGCGGGCAATAAGCCTCCTCCGTCGTGGTATATTTCCACGAGCGTTGTTCTGCAGCTATACGCACGCGCTTGCGAGTATGTATCGGACAACGTAACGCCCGAATCGCGCCGACCATACGAAAACATCACGATTCGTAGGTCGCGAGCTGAATCAAATACTGGTGGAAAGATAAAAGCAATTAGCGAACCCATCCGAGTTATCTCATTATGTACGTATCGGATTCAGCAGTATTCAATTCAAACAGACGTCATGTTGATTGTCGATGTTGGAGTGATAAGAGACATTTTATAATCAATCAATGCGTGCATCTCAATATTTACATATTTCAAAAGAAGAAAAGATGAATGAAATAGATTTCGGCTGGGAAACTCAGCTCATATATATATGAATCGACAATAAGGTAAATGTACTGAATGTGAGTCACCTAAAGATCAACAGTCACTACATTGTTAAATATGTGACTTTTTTCATGCTGCTAGGGAAAAATGAGTTGATTCACATTAAAATTTTTAAAGCCGAGTAATAGCTTTTTTTCAGAACAATAATCCGTACCCACGGTTCTGTTCTAGATGAAATCCAGAAAATGGCTCGTATTGGATACCGGCTCATATTGAGTATTCTATTTCAACTAAAATATAAACCTTAGTTCAAATGGACATGGAGAAAAAATAAAGTTCCACACAAAAGTGCACCGTATCTTTTTAAGGGTATTATGTCATGTATCGAATGTAGTTTTTTCAACCAAGAAGATATAATATGAAACGATAATATTGGGGAGTAATATTCTAAAAATACTCATTCGGATCTGTCCTGTGTGGATTCCATTCATTCGGAAATAAAATGTTTTCAAAAAATGCGGTCGTTCATGTTAACCTGCGTATTGAATTATTCATCAACAAAAGGTTGATGAATATTTTTGGTTGATGAATTTACCCAACACAATGTTCACTTAAATTTTAACCGAATGTTCAGTATATAGGAAAGAAACATGTCCAATATGCTCAAGTAAGTCGTACCTCCTCCCCCTTAGTTCCCAATTGAGAAATGTTTAAAGAATCTAATATTTCCTGCTCAAAGATCTCTTTTTTATTTAAGAGTCATTTATTTTTATTTAAAAGGGAGTGGAAAGATGTCACGTGCCAATCACTAATTATACTGATCAAACTCGATTTTCTTCGAAAAGGCGACTTCTCTCTTTTTCCAGCCACATTGTCGTCTACACTCCCCGGAAATCCTGGGCAGTTTGTTATCTGTAACGATACGTTTCGAATGCCTTGATCAGCACGATTCGCTTGCACTGCATTGCTCTGGGAACCCTTGGCTATGCTAGATAAATCTTCCGGTCTTTTTAGCCTTCCGTCTTTTATTGTCTCTTTCTGGGGCGCGCCAAGACTTTCACTTTTGATTCATTAACCATTTGACTGTGTCTATACTGGTGAAATGCGCAGAAGATTCATGAGGTGCCTTTATTGATTGCGACTTCATGATTTATTTACTCAAGAGGTCATTATGCTCGGCAGGACTCCAAGAACACCGCTGATGCGAGTTTAATGATATCGCATTCCCCCAACAATCAATGCAATCTCGCCGTGCATTTTCTAAAGTATACTTTCAATCATTCGTACTATATCATTCATCAGCGAGAAAGCATTTTGTGAACGCTCGTTTGAGCCTCTTGAATACTTTAAATAGATGGATAAATTATATTGATGACAGTTTCTATCTAATGATAATAATACATTTCGACACTAGAGCAAGAGACGAATTCTTCGCACGCATGAGAGTTGCCGCGCCAGCGAAGCGAGGTTGGTAATCACACGAGCCTAGAAATCATCTTTTGCTCTAGTATCGAAAATATTTTTTATCACGATTATAGAAGACTAAGGTTTAATAATCAACTTTTCGATACAATTAATGAAAAAGTGATTATTAAATAGCGGCTGGTATTTGGCTGGTATTTGGCTGGTATTTAGCTGGTATTATCTGAAAAAATAGATAATTTTGATTGACAATTGACAATTGACCATTAGCAGTATGAATATCATGAATATATTAAGTTTAAATCATACAGTCATGCGAAAGCGAGTGAGTACAGGAAGACGTTAAAATATAACATGTATGGACAGCCGTCAAATGTGAATCAATAATGTGGAATCCGAGAGTCTATAATACATCGTGACATAATGCAGTGCATAATTCTGACCATGTTGTACTAGATAAAATGAAGTTTGAATATCGAGGAAAATTATTAAAGAGAGAAGAATACGAAAATGTTTGATTTTGAACATCAATGTCGATAATACATACAAGAATACTTGGAACATATTTTTTCCTTTATGATCTCGTTAAAAATTCAGGAGAGCGTTCGAGTTGTAGGTAATGATGCATAAAATTGTATCAATTATGTTAGAATATTCAGCGATAAAGATAATTACGGATATATATATATACAATACTGCAAGAAAAGAAAGAGGAACTGATCTGATACAAACTTTATTGCACCACCACTATCGATACCCGGGATAAAGAAGAAAACTCAGTTCGAGACAAGCCGTTTATATTCCAATACAATTGTCACATTTGTACATGATTTGCACTCGTTCATTTTCTACTATAAATGAATAAATTGTATCCGAATATATATATATATATATATATATTCATCTCTATATCCATTGACTATTGTTACTTAAATAAAGTCCATACCTGTTAACAAATTACAAAATATCTATAGATACTGAGATTACGAAATTTACTATATTCGAGTTATTATTTTTAGTTATAAATAAAAAAGCATAATAAAAACTACGGCTCAATTATTTTTCGATGTTCTGTATTTGGTGAAAATTACTTTCTCCTATGCTTCACGAATTAAATTATCCAATATTTGAAATTATACTTATCTCTATACACAACAAGTAGGGGAGAGAGGGGAAGATAGGCAGAGTTTTTACTATATATCGTTTTTCTACGAGTAAAATGTAATATATCGAATATCAAAGTTTACTACATGAAAGTACTCGCTCTCATGAGTACATAGCGTTTTTCATATCTACGAAACATAAATTCATTTTTGTTAGATAAATTATTATATTGAGCCAGAAAATCGCTGACAATGTGCCCCCAGTGGCGGTAGGTTGACAATGGGAGGGAGCAAGTTGACAAGGAAGATTTATTGAATGAATATTTTTTATTCTTTGGAGAGACTTCTTCTATTTTGCAGCTAGCTGACTTCGGGAACAATAATATGTCAAATTAGCTGAGCTCCTTTTCCTACAAACTCGTTTATTATCTCGCTTTCAGCAGTGACTGTATTGTTTCAAATTTATTAGATGTTAATGGCAATGGTGCATCATTTTTTTAACTACTTTCAGATTCATACGGTCTATCCGTTGTGAAACCTGCTCGTGGCTCTAGCCGTTGTTATTTTCCGATTTCTGACCATTTCTGAAAAAAAGTATATGTTACGCAGTATGCCAACATGCCCCCAGAAATCTCTGCCAACTTACCTCCCATTGAATAACATGACAATGACAATGACAATAAATAATATAAAACAAAAACTACTTGACTTGTCAAAAAATTTTTTTTGCAGAATTATAGAGGTGGTAAAACTCTATATGATTCTTTATTAACAATTATTGATTTCAATCTAGATTTAAAGAAGAACGAAAATAATTTCTTCATAATTTTTTTCTCTTCCGGTCAGCAAAATTTTTTAAAGTCACCTCATTCTTCTACAAATATCGCTGGACATCTGGTACTCAGGACAAATATGTGTAGTGGTAATGCACACAAATCGCGTTCAACGATTTTTTCCCCATCGCATAAATGAGGAGATATTCATAGTTTGCCAACTTACCTACACTGACAGCCTGCCCTTCTCACCCCTAGATCCCAACCCTGTATAGAAATCCAAGCAAACTTTCAAGTTACCTCGCGAAGTTTCGGCTATTATAGCATACTCGCTCGCATTAACTATTTATAACCCACGCGAGTGATTTCAGATCTACTCTCAAATATGAAAATATCTGCCGAGTCATTTCACGTTCGCGCTCGAGATTCGCCTCGCGTAAAAAAAAAGAGGGGGAGGGGGATGTACAGCCGGCGAGACGGAGAAAGCGCACAGGGCGTACTGCAGTATTAGAAAGGGTTTCAGCGTAATGAATTGCACGAAGATGGAAGCTTTTCATTCGTGCCCTGTCGCGCAGCCAGTTCTCCAACTGTCGACCGGGAGACGAGCTCGCGCTAAGAGGGGCACCGCGAAGAGAGAGAGAGAGAGAGAGAGAGAGAGAGAGAGAGAGAGAAATAAAGAAAAACTACGAGGGGCAGCAAAAGCAAAAGGGGAGCAGTGCCCCGTGCGCCCGGGCAAGAAGAAATCTATAAATTTGCCGAAGAAATCTGCGAGTCAGGCAGCTTGGAATATTGAGTTCGCCGAGAAAAGAGAGAGAAAGAGAGGGGAGGGGGGTGGGGGTTCTTTGAGCTCTCATACACTATACATACAGTATCGTGCGGCATCGCTGAAAAAGTGAGCCGAACAAGTGTATATACAGGGAGCGTTGAAAAGTTCGCCGCGAGCAAGTTTCTTGTTATTGGTAATATGCATTACGATCATATTAAACGTGCTCTCTCTCTCTCTCTCTCTCTCTCTCTCTTTCTCTCTCGCAGTGGTATAGGAGTAATGCGCAAAAAAGCGAGCTGAAATTTGCCACAGACGTGGTAAGTTACGGAAGAACTAGAGAGGGAGAGCCCGATATACTCTCTGGGATATATTGAATTTATATATGCGTTGTCGAGTGACACTGCATAATGTCTCGTGTCACGCGGAGTGCAATGCTAGATCAATTCTGCTTACTTACTTGCCAGCGCTATACCCGCTATATCGATCGTATTAGTGCCTCGTCTCACGTTCTGAAAATTTACGACGCACGCTGTGAGCTTCAGAATTACGATATTGAAAGGTGAGCCGTGTGAAAATTTCAGTATATCCCGATGATGGAAATACGAATTCAAATTCATATTGAATCGTCCACCGATTGGCGCACTTTATTCCCGTGGAACTTGGACGAAAATTATGTATCAGAGTTGTGAGGTATAATTATTCGGACGATCGATGTAAAGGTAGTTTTTTCTCCTCCTGCGGTTATGATCAAATGTGAATATTGCATACATCCAACCCAGACAGCTAAAGCAAGTTTTTTCAACAAAGCTATTAAAATGCATCGAGGTTGATAACCGTAATATATACAGAACACGGGATCCAACACATAACATTTAGAATTTTAATTCTGAAATATTTTTGGAAATGATTTATAAAACATTCCTCCGAATGATTCGCAATTGAAATTCAATTGAATAATTTGTTTGCTCTCGATCGCAAGTAATGCATTCAACCCTTTTATGCTTGCACATTTTTATCCATTAACCCCCCATATTCTGAGCCTTGGGGTATGACGTTCATGGACGTTACGCATAAACTAAAATAATAAATGAAAATAATTTAAAAAGTTATCTGAAATATTTCCTCTTCTCCTCGCTTTTCTCTGTCTGGTCGATCTACAATGAATATCCAAGTAGTTGTTCTTAATTCTCACTAATAATATCGACGCTGATACAATCATGGTCTTAAGAGTCACTGTACAAGTAACGAAAGCACATTTGAATAATTGATTTTTCATCCCAGCGGCAGTAAAGTGCCTACTTTGCGTCCAGTCGTTTACAAAGAATGGCAATTTTTTGCCGCGGGGTACGAAAAATAGTATATGCACCTCGCTCATCTAGGCTATTTCGGCACGCGCAAACTTGCGATCCTCGCTGCGCTCGGATCGCAAACGTTTTTCGTGCCGAAATCGCCTAACCTCGCTCGGATGCATAATATACTATTCAATCTAATGCATAAAATATTGATGATAATTAATATACTATCCATTCAATATTTTCCACAAGCTAATAATTAAAAGGACGAAATTTCGAAATTTCTAATTATCTATCAACAATAAGGTCTATAAATATTTGAAAAATATGAAAATTCAATGCAAATCTAATTAATTTCCACATGACTTTTAATGGAGAGTACCTTGAATTTATGGTTATTCCTAGAAGTATCATCATTGGCGAGAGTGTAGAAGCGATAATAAATGAGCAGAAAGTAAGTTTGGGCTGGGGCGGCGTAGGCTCGGGCGATCGTTCAAACTGTACCTGAAGAATCATCGTCGAGGTGTGCTCTACGAATTAATAAGCTAGAGTGTTGTGCACCGCGTTGAGCCATATTTCACCCGAACAGCTGACGATCCACGACTGCGGCTGGCCGAAACTTTGCCATATAGTGATTCACGCTTCCCGCAGTATATCAATCCCTATCCATCCGAATCGCAGGCGCAATCGTCTAAGAGACTCGCGGATGTCTGTGCATCGCGGCCGAGCAATGGGCACGCATACGAGTCTGCACGTGTCCAATGCCGGCGACCATATCTCCGGGGCGAAATCAACGGCAGCACTGCTCGCGGCCAGGCTGCTCTGTTGGCGGATCTGGTGTTGTGTGCTGTGTTGTTGCGGCGGCGGCGGCGCTACTGTGCAAAATGCGAGCCGGGTGCTAACGTCTGCGTATAAATTATTAGTCGATATTTCAGGCGTGACGTCACTTCCGGCAATGTGCCGCGGCTGGCTTCCGCCCAATGATGGATGGGCCGCCCGTGGCCCGCTCTCTACTCTTCGAGCCCTCATCTCCCAGCAGGTCCGCCCTACGAGCCTCCCTCCGCTCCTGACGCTGTATCCGCGCGCGCGCGCGGCGGCCCGTTATCGGCCGGGGGGGGGGGGGGGGAGGGGGAGGCAGGCGGCTGCACGGGCGCCCATCTGCACTCCGCAAATTGAAGTTCAAATTTGGTAATTAATTTCGCCGGCTCGAGAGACGGGCGGAAGACGATGGAGATAGCGCGGGGAGGCTTTATAGTCGGCCGAGCTTTAGCTCGCGTGTGCCCTCGCGCGTATTATATATAACTATGTAGCGATCGAGGCCCGCTTGCTCGGCCACTGCTCTTCTGGTGCGCCGCCCGCGTTCTAATTCACCAAAGCCGCGGGCTTCTTGTCCAACGCCCGTCGCCGAGTCTGTATTACGTATATATCATATCGGCTGGTTGTCGCGCATCGCGGGGCTAATTAAACCTCGCGGCCCGACACTTGTCGCGATAGATGTATATCTCCCGTCTTCACTTTTAAACATGTTGCTTGCACTTTTTGCCCGGCTCCAGATTATACTAATACGTTTTCTTCATTTCCTTGCGCTACACCACCACCACCCCCTCCCCCCCTCCCAAACTTGCGCTGCGCTGTACTTTTAAACTTTCCAACGCGCTAAAGTTTTAATTACAATTACAGTATACTGAGTCCAATTTGGTTCACTCATCCTGCCCAAGTGTAGAAGAACTTGAAATGCCTTTTTCTATTTCAAACGATATCGGAAATTACTTAGCTAGGCTATACCCCTCGACTACCGCCTTATTCCCCCGTTAAATATTTGTGTAACTCTGGATTTCGAAACTTTTCCCCGGCCGTCCATGTCGGGCTGCGTAAAAATTGAAGAAATGCGTAATGAAGGTCTGGCGGGTCGTACAACTCGAATCAAACTTCAATCCCCGTTCAATAATGGCGAAAAATTCAACCCGTCTGCGGCACAAAATACCGCGTGTTCCTCTATGTACAGAATCCGAGTGAAAAGTATACGGCTAATTCACGGTGATGCGTGAGATTGATCGAGCCGTACGTTTATACTGAACAGTGGCCCGAAGCAACGGGACAAAAATAAAATTGTCTCTATACACGGTTGAAATTTCCGCGCTTGCCAAGTGCAACTTAAGTCGTGACTTACTGGCTCAGCACTATAAATTTTATGATCGAATCTAGCTGCGCTAGTACGATATCTGCGCGCAGTCTGAAACCGATTTATGACCGGGTTTCTTCATACTCACAGACGTCGAAACAATCGAAAGCTATAGCCGGGGATGCATTATAAAGAAGGGGCCGAACGTTGCTGGCAAGTCTGGCAATAGCCGACATTGCGAGAGCTACTTTCGGATGGCTGTTTTCTATTTGAATCCTGTGCTGACGCGCGCTATCTCTCGGGTCCGGCGCAATGAAAAATTGAAGAGCAAGCTGACGGCTCCGATGGAAATAAAGCTTGATTAGATATTGGTTTTCAATTCTACTATCGATCCCCAACAGAACAAAGAGCTGCATCGCAATGTTCCCAATCCAATCCCCGTGCATCTCGATCATTTCTTCCATCTCAATGTATATACCAGTGGCTGCAGAAAAAAATCCGGCCCTTTGAATTGTGCTAGTTGTACTGTGGATCAGTAGCTGTATGAACGACGAGCACACAACAAGACAGAACCAAAATGCCGCGCCCACGATAAGCAGCGTACGTTCGTCCGTCACTCAGCGAAACTCTGATGAGTTTATATACACAGGTATATACGTTGTATCGGATCGCACGAGGACGGGGTCGAATGAAATTTCAATGGTTGGCTTTTTGCTCGTAAGCTACTCGAAGCGCAGGATGTCGTGCTCCGGATAAAAAGACGGAGAGAGAGAGAGGTGGGGGAGGGGGTCGAAATAAGGAATTCCGGTAAGATGGTGGCGAGATAAGCATGGAGTGGGGGCGGTGGGGGGGTGGTCGAGGAGGGAGGGAAGGAGGAGAGACGCGGCAAGCCTTGCATCCCCGGCTGCTGCCTTTGGCTTGGGTCCCGATGCATGACACGTAGTATTTCCTTGATAAGTGCGGAAACGTGCGCAGCCTTTCTTCGCCGGGGCCGAATGATGCGCCCCGAATGTGAAAAGTGCCAGCCCGATTACAGTGTGGCCCGAGCCCGCTTCTTTATCCTTGCCCACGCCAAATAAAGCAGTTTCGCGAGAGCTGTGTACCCCTCCGTGCGTCCCCCACCATATATATACACTCACCCAACTGGGTTTCCACTCTTATGAATTCAGCCCATGAATCGAATTAGGCGTTTATTTCACTCGGCGTGTCTCGAGATTGCCGGACGCTCGATACGGATACCCGACGGTGGCGGTGGCAGCGCTCGGTATACTTATATGCTCGGAGATAAACAAAATGCCGTAAACACCGAGAGCCAGACGCGTCGCGCGCGCTCGCGCGGCTCGAACGGAAGGAAAACTCTTTGCTTTCAATGGCTCGAGCCCGCGCTCGGCTCGTCGGTCGATTGGAGGATGGACGAGGGTCGTAATGGGGGCGAGTTCGACGCCGGAAAAATATCGACGCCTCCGAATGACGACGGACGCAATAAGGTCAATTGTCACGCCGGGCTCAGTTTATCGGACGTGAGAATACGACGAGCTCTTCTCCCCGACCCCCCCCCCTCCTCCACGCCGCCAAACATTTGCCCCCCTTGACTAACTGCCTGCTATACGTTTCGCGTATGTGTGTATGTATGCCTCTGCTCTTTGCCTTCTTCATGAGCACGTGCACGCGACTCACTAACTCACATTATACCTGCGCCAAACAAACATCTCACGTGAGTGGAGCCTATTACGCTATTTAACGAGTTTCATTCTTGCATGGGCGAGCCGCGGGGTTGAACAGTTGAGGAAACCGATCTCTTCACTCTAACCGAAATTTCATCTCCGATCTAATACCCGATTCAGATCTCTGTTCTATCGCATCGAGAAATCCGACGAGTTCCTCATTGAGCTGCACTCGTGACTATAATTTCTGCGGCTATTGTATCACTTTGAAAATTAACGTTCTCTCGAAAATCGATAAATCACACGTAACCTTCTTGCCGTTTTACTCTGGAGAATTTAAGTTACTCCACTTCTTATGGAAGTTCACTCTCATTGTACTGCAAAAGATGCAAAAATATGTTCCGACTTTTACTCAGGCATCTTTTCTTATTTTAAAAATGTTTTTTGTTGTTCAATTGGAGTAAAATTGGTGCAAAATCGGCGTCGCAATTTCTGCCCTGCCAAGCGAAAACAAACCAACAAGAATCCAATCAATCGCTTTGATCACATCTGCTCATAAACATATCGATGGCTCCTAGGAGCAAAAGTACATGTAAATATCTCGCGGATGGAAGAACGTTTCAATCTCCCTGCGAACAAAGACACATATTTCAAATCTCTCCGTAAAGAAAGACACATTCGCGAAGAAAATCACTTATCGTGAAAAAATCGTAGATTGGGATATGTCTTTCTTTGTGAGATGTGTATTTCTTCGTTGGATGATTCTGAAATGGGCTTTTTGTCGTAGGTGCCATCAATTTATGACAATATGTGGTATATAATATGAAACAAATTCAAAAGAATGTTTCAAGTCACTGGTGAGGTGATATCAATAGTATCAATAATTTCTCTCCATATAAGTATCCAGGGTCACGCTAGCTCACCCTACTAGCGGTGATACATACCCTCAACCCTTGTAAGATAATTCCAATTTTTAATTTACGCAATCTTTTTCAAATTTATTCAGATTGAATAATTATGAGTGTTTAATCATTAGTATAAGATAGAATATTGATTTAGTTTTCGTATGAATTCTATATTCTCTCGTTGAAATTTATTGAGCGTCTATGAAAAACTGTCACTCAAACTAAGAATGTACTAAGGTTCAAAAGTTAAATGTTCGTTGGGTACGTGGCGTTGTTATCTCTTCCCTAGAGTCAGAACTCCGATAACTGGCGATAAATCAATTCTGATGTCTCAAGAGATCTCGACTCTTATTTAACGATATTCTCCTTCTGCTGAGCTACAGCTTTCCTGATGGAAATGCGAGCACTAGGAGAAATGGCTCATGGCAGCTTTGTCGATTGATTCTGCTCGATTAAACAAAAATATTTTGCTGTAAATTTGACAGCAACCAGTCACCAAAGATGTTATTTTAGTTCAAAATGAAAATCTGCTTGACACTATATAGTAAGAGTATTTCTTCTAGGAATCTTTCCAGCATAAGGAGAAACCTTCTTGTTATAGCGTCAAACAGATTTTTCTTCTTGAATGAACAAAGAGAGCATCAGACCTTTGGGTGTCGGATCTTTCTGAAACATTGTGTGATTC